>JAUEKX010103081.1:0-12329 GCA_031834005.1 Dendronotus venustus
CATTGAAAATATCGCAAATTTCTATTGGATTGTCAGTTTCAAGATTGTCATCCTTCAGCAGTTTATCAACTCTCATGGAGGAGGAGTCTAGGGAGAAGCAGTTTAATCTCCCTCCAAAGCTCCTTTGATTTCTTATTCAACCATCTTCTTTATGAAGTTGAAGCTTCAATTTCATGGCTTCGATTAATCAAAGAAATTTTAATTTACGAAACGCATTTTAGGAGATATAGGGCCAAGTGTGTGCCCCGGTATCAGAAACTACTATCGGTGGCCATAATTTTTAAAAAATGTAAACAAATCACAGCTGATTTTAGTTACATTCCGTTACGTCATTGTTTTTTACGAAAAATTATTTAAAATCACGGTCATTAACTTTATAAAAGAGCACGACACACTACAAAGAATTAATAAAAAGAACTGCCGCTACAACCAGTTTTTATCAACTTTTAACCTTCTAACTGAATAGTCGCAATCAGACTTTTGGGAATTAAAATATTCGAGTATGACCTTCCGCGAAAATCATTCCTTAATTTACGATGACCGAGTAATTTACGATTGAAGAGTATGTATGCAAAAGGTATATATATATATATATTATAGATATATACTGCATTTATTTTCAAAAATATCTAGATCCAAAATATATGGTGGTTCAGTCAGTTAAGCTTCAAGCCAGCAAAGCAATCCTTTATTATTTGTTTTGTCTTTATTGCACTAGACATACTTTACTCCCTGTCAAAAATGATAGGTAGGAGTGATACATATATATAACAAAAGAATGGACTTGTGCTTATGAGTGCAGTATGCATCGCATCAATATGATAAAGGATCCATAAGTCAGCACAGAATTTATATATATACGTCATACCAATAATTTTAAGTGCAGAAATTTTAGTATGGATACCCCTTATACCCTTTTATATATAAATGCTGTTATAAATCAGAAAACAAAAGCATGAAATGAGGTATATATATATACTTATAAGTATATAATATATATAAATGTTAATGTGATTTGTTTTTGATCCAACAAACTCTTAATTATGGTGGAACCCCGTTCTCCTATGTAACTGTTTCACATACGTCGAAGGACATGAATCTGTTCAGATTGTCATTGTTGATATTTGAATAATCAAACGTCAAGCTCATTCAGTTGAGCTGCAAGTTCAAGTTGGACTTTTGGAGTTTTATTCTATTCGCCATTGATCTACCATTATGTATTAATAAAGCAAATCAAATTATGTTACGGCGCCGAAATTTTATTTTTGATATCAACACTCGGCCACCAAAGAAAGAAGAGTAGAGACAGCAAAATGAAAATAAATATACATTAGTGTGATGCTAATGTTTTGCATTTATTTGTTCTGTTATGATATCTGTATGTTAGAAAGATAAATACTTAGTGAAAATCTCTACCTTTTGTTGCACAATATTTTTGTTCAGTTTCATTGAAAAAAAAGGAAATTGAAAACATCATGGCATTTTTATTCTGTTTTGCTTCTTTAGTTTGTTTATGTTTTTAAAATGATGCCAGACTTTCTTTTACTAGTTATACATGTGATTTTAATAAGCTATATTTGGTAGGTTCGAGATACTGTTTTATGAATTACAAGGATAATCACTTTATCATTTTGTGGTTTTAATCGTGTATATATATATATATCATGCAACATATATATATTATATATATATAAGCTTATATAAGTCTTTTTTTATTATAAGTTTTCATAATTTAGGTTTTCTCGAGAGTGCGCTATTTCGTTTGTTATTCTATTTTTCGATTTTAACTTATTGCCAGTTGTTTTATTTGATTGCAATCTCATTATACTAAGGTGTTTAAGAATTTTCTTATAAATGGAACTGAATAATTACTCGTTAACTTGTCCTAATCATAAAAGACAATCATGCTTTTTTAGAGAAAAAAAAACGGTAGTTTTAATAATCAGAGCTTTCAGTTCTGATCCGCTATTTAATCTTTTAGAAAGTCGCTGTATTTATTATTTTCAATGAATTCTCTTGTGAGGCTTTTCATTTTGAATATATAAGGCATTTATAATTTATTAAGCTATAACTTTTTATTGTTGAATCAACACTGATATATGGGAGTACCACAATTCTCAACACACACATAAAAAAGATCTCAAACATCGAAGCAGATGTTTTAAAAATTATATGAGCAGTCGATGGTTGATTTGTGTAATATTTTATGGTTTTTTATGGTTTTTTCGATTACGCCGTTTCGAAGCGGGGTAAATATACATGATTTTTGTTTGAGAAGAGATAAGAGTATCTCTGGTTGTATTACCTATATCTAAGCAAAGTTTGGTAATGTGAAGAGAATTATATATATATATATATATTAAAAGTGTGTGATTACATCTGACGTTTTTATAAGAAATATTAGGATTTGAACGAGTACGTGTTTCTTACTTTTTGCCAACATTTTGATTAATTCTCGAGTTTTTTAAACAATAAGCTTTTAACGAAAAACATCAACCAAAAAAAAAAATCAAACAAACAAAGAGTTTGCTTTCTTTATTAAAAAACGAAAAACTTTTTTTTGAGCGTAAAGGATTTATTATTTAGCATAAATGCAATAGATACAATGTTCTAAATTTCTGTTCTGGTGTTTCTTGTAAAAAATGAATACTTTAATTTTATTATATATATCGCTTAATTTTATTCTCTTCTAAACCAGATTTGAAAATTATAACGTAATCATATAAAGCCCATCATGGAATCTATGACACAAAAAGAGCGTGACATATTGGAAGAATCTTTTGGTCTTTACGATACTGTGGGAGATGCCAAAATCGAGATCAATTTCTTGGGTGAGGCCTTACGTGGACTTGGCTTAAACCCAACTGAAATGGACGTGCAAAAGATTGTGAAGGAGTTAGACTCAGCAGGCTCAAGACGCATCAGCTTTGAGGAATTCCTCCCTATATACCAATCTCTAGCAGCTCGAGGCGGAATCGAACGAAACAAGAAGAACAAAGCTGACTTTTTGGAATGTTTTCGCGTCTTCGATCGAGAACAGAATGGCACAGTTTCGGCTGGTGAACTGCAACACGTTATGACAACGCTGGGTGAAGCGATGACTCCAGCTCAAATGGACTTACTCTGTCAGGGTCTAGAAGATAAGAACGGAATGATTAATATCGAGGATTTTGTTGACGAAGTTATGAATGGTTGAAGGAAAGAGGTAAATGAAAAAGTGTAAACAAAAAAATACTTGGTCGTATAATATATACATATGTCTCACAAAATCTTTTCAGACTTATTTATAGCCTTGTATACCTCTTTCTATGTATATATATATATTATATAGTTTTTACAATAATATGCCATGATGATCTATTTTTGGTTTATATTTAGACAAGATATTTATTCAAGGACGTTTACTGGATAGCTTTTTTAAAGATTACTAACAAAATTATTATAAGTACGATAAAAATTATGTAAAGATTTAGATGTTCTCTTGACGTTAATAAATGTTGTTATTCCTATATGTTGTCGTTTTTCCTATCCCATTGAAAGAAATATTGGCTAAAGATCTTTCTATTGCTGTATACTAAACGTTTTTTATGAGCAATTGAGTTGCTAAGGGCTGAGCTTATACTTTTGGCTCAAATGTGAACAAATGCTAAGCAACTACACAGGCTCATATTTATATTAAACAACTTTGAGTCAGTAGCAATACATAGAAATAAATAGTCCATCTTTCTTTGAACCTTCTGCCTTGATCGTCAGCTCTTTTAAGCAACTATTTAAGCAAATAATTAGTTCAAAACACTAGGCAACCTATAAGCAATGGTGGCATACTTCATTATAATACTTAAGCAACTTTGAGACTTGAAACAACAAATGACCTATGCAACCTGAGGCTGAATCGAGAAATCGAATTGCTTATAAAAAATGTGTATCCATCTGGTGGATGATGATGTGATCAATTTAAATTGATCTTGTAATTGCTTTTAATGAGATTTGCTACTTAATTGCGAAATAATCACTTCCATATGTTCACTATAAAGCAGGATCTCTGTAAAGCCTGACTTTCATTAAATGATTGTGCCAAAATGGTAATGGGGAAATGGGGAAATGGGGAAATGCCTGATAAATGGAGTATAGTTTCCTGTTTTCTGTTGCTTAATTTGAACTTAAACTACATGTTTAGTTCAATGCGTGATTAAATTATGAATTATGAATTTTACCGCTTTATTAGATTTGGTAAAAAAAACAAACAAGTGGGTTACATACGATTATTTGGTACTTGAAAGTAAAAGATTTTCTATTTATGGGGTCGGTTTTGACCATATTCTTTTATATATGGTCATATGGCAGTTATGTACCTATAAATATAGTGTTGCATACAAAAGTATTTCCTATAAAATATTCCAAAATAATTGTAAAACTCTAACCAGAATAACCTTTCGTCAAGTAAATTGATCAATGAAATTTCGGATCCGTTAAACTTGATCCTCTTAACCTTATCCTTGACCAGAGTCACATTGACGGAGCTTTGTTTTGGTAATATCTAACACCTTTAGAAAGGCAAAGATAGATTTTTCAGCTTGCTACTAATTTTTATGAGACTAACGACCAAATCACCGCTGCCGATGTGGCTGATTATTGCGAGTGGAAAGTGAAAAGCTTATTTTGCAGAAGAAAGAAAAGGGTATACATTTTCAAATTTGCTAAATTTTCTTCCATTTTGTGAAATTCATTACTGTATGTGCCGAGTAATTTTTTTTTTATTGATTTTTCTTTTTACAAATTTATTCAAAATTATACATACAAAACGAAAAACAACAATTAAATTATTTTCGATTTTGTCTTTCAAACTAAAAGAAAAAAAAAAATAATAGTCAATATCTTTTGTATAACTATGTAAACCTTGTCCTATTTTTCTACATCTTCATAAAAAAAAAGAAGCCAAAGACAGAGAGTTAGAGAGAGATTCCCTTATACGGGCATTCATTGACTTTATTAGAACTCCACTTCGGTGTTTGTAATCATCCATAGATTTTGGCTTTTTTTTCATTATTTTATTTCTATGCATCAAAGTATTTATAAATAAAAACGATCCTATATTACAATAATTTACAATATTGTATAATAACTGCTTGTGTTTCGGTTCTACAGAATATATACCTTACAAATCTTTTTCGTTCATACAAAAAAAAATAGTTTACGTTCCAGATACCAGTCAAGTAGCCTGTAAACTATGAACAGTAGTACTGTTTAGTAAAAAACACAGAGAGGCTGTCTACAGGCTACCAGCCAAGTAAACCGTAGACATCCTTACTCAAATTCTGTAAATCAAACACTTAGCAAACTATAATGCTAAATATTCGAAAACTCTATCCTAAATGTTCTAATAAAAACTATGAATTAGCGAAATAATGTAAAAAAAAAAAAGTTATATTATATAAACAACCTCTCAGCTAACTTTTTATTAAAAAAAAAAATAAATCAAAAAGCAAAAACAAAATTTGCCGAAATCATAAATTATTTACAGGAAGTTATTTGTTTATAATATAAACATATTTTTTTTAAAACTCTATAACAAGAAATAGTACTGTACTTGGCAGATTAGCACGTTGGTCCAAAAGAGGAGAAAAGGGAGTAGGTCAAAATGGGTGCCACATTTTAGACGAACGTACTATTAGAATACCTCTTTTATTGTTTGTTATGGCAAATGATGACGTCAAGATTATATGACAATTTTCTTCAGTATAAACTAAGAGTCTTGGTTTTGCAACAACTTTGCGACGGGCTGTTGTTCCGTGTTATTGTTGTGTAGTTCGTTGCGACGTTGCTGGCTTCGTGTTCGCGACCGCGTCGAACTACTCGCTGAAGTAGAGGTAGAGTTGGCAAGCGGTTTATTAGTCCGTTTGGCAGCGCGACTAGTTCGTCCGCCTGACCGTGTTGCGGTCGATTTTCGTTTGTTGTTGTTGTTATTTGTTGTAGGTTTCGTGTAAATCTCTGTACGCGGTGGTGAGTTGGAGGAGGTGGCAGACGGAACAAGTTGGCAACAGTTCGGCGTTGTGCCTGCCCCACAATCGCAGAAAAATCTAAACAGAAAACAAGCAACAGATTTGGAATCGCAGTCGTGAAAATTTAATTTAAGGTAATGCGTCCGTGTTTAAAGTCCCTGGTTTAAAATTTACACTGCGGAATTGTTGTAAGGAGAAAAGTTGGGGGGTGAGAAAAAAAAACATTAGTTGCTTATATTGGTTGGTTGAACAAACTAAATCTAGAACGTATGATGTATAAGCATTTTACACCTTAGCCTTTTGAGTTGACAATGAAACCGTTGGGTAATGTTGAAACCGTTGGGTAATGTTAAAACCGATTATCCAGCCGGTACACGACGTCAGAGCGACGTAATTTTCATATTTTGATGTCGTAACAACGTCCTAAGGGTAGTCGCTCAAACGTCGTGTGGCGATTGGGTATCGTCTGTGCATGGTCATACGTTCTACATTAGCATTTGCTTTAATCTTTCTATTGTTTAACACATGTATTAAGGATAACCACCGGATAAACATGTTCGCACGTACTACATATTACAGGGTAAAATGAAAAATATAATAAAAGATCCAAGTTACTAAGCTATAATCAAGTTATCTTACCGATCATGACGAACGAATTCGACTTGGTGTCCCTTGTGACATTTATTGATGCAGTTGACACAGATAGCCAGGTTCTCTGTTGAAGAACATGTGACGCATCTACAAATAGAACAGGTTTTTAATATATAGATTACATATACCAAAACTGAATTGAATGGAACTGGAAATGCTTATTGGTTATAACAAATATTTAAAAAGAATCGTTTTACAATTCCCTTTTGTCTATACTAATTGAATACAGTAAAAGGTCGGCAACTACTGCGAAGGAGTGTGACGAGACAATTATCTTGTAGTGCAGTAGACGGATAAGTCTTTTTTTGCTCTCCTACACATGCGTTTACTGACTTCGAAAAGTTATGGTACTCTCTGGTATTTTGCTTATGCTTTCGCCAGTTATTTATTACTGGAAATATTCAAGTGGTATCTGAACCTATTAAAATACTGCATTTAGTCATACCCATAACAAATCTAAATATTGACTCTAACTATGAATTAATTTCCGATGAGATTTATTCACTTACTTATAGAAGTCGTGCATTGGATAACACATATTGCCTGATACTTGGTACAAACATTTTCCTTCTAAAATTGCTTCTGTCAGAGCTTCCTTGTTGTCATGACAATTATTTTCTATAGAAAAAAAAATAATAAGGCAAATATAACGAATACAGCTATTTTTGTGGGAACATAACAAAAGGGCATAAATGGAAAAGCAAGGCTCATAAATGCCTATAACTTAAAAAAAGATGAGATCCGTAAAATTTCGCTTACCAATCAATTTTGCTTCAACGCCGGTTGCTAATGAAATGCCATCAAACTTATTGTTGAATATTTCATTTTGCTTCACAATTCCACCTGTTCGAATAAAAAAATGTAAAGGTTAAAAGAAAATAAGTTGCATGCATGTATAATGCATTATATTTTTCGGCTGACCTATTTTGGATAAATTATTCAAGTAATAGCAATTTTGACAGCACAAAGCATTTTTGGGCAATTTCAGAAAAAAATCGTTATTTCGTTGCAAACTCACTAATATTCTTATTCAAGGGAAAAAACTGACCTGCTCCATTTGTTATTTCGATTCCAGCTGCACCACCTTGAAAGATTCTGTTGCGCACTAGCACAGGAAAGCTCGAAGTGCTGATCAACACGCCAGTTAACGCATTTCGAAAAATGTCGTTATCTTCTAACAACCCTTTACCATTATTGAAAATACAAATGCCCCCTTCGTGTCCATCGTGAATCTTATTCCTTCTCAGAACTGGGTCACTATCTGTTTTAATCCAAACACCGGCCATTGCATTGTCAAAGATCTCGTTTTCTTCTAAAAGCCCTTGTCCGCCATTGTAGATTAAAACTCCGCCGTTTTTGCCGCCCCAAATCTTGTTTTTCCGAATTACAGGGCTACTTCCACTCCTGAAAGGAATCAGAATAAATTAACATAATAAATCCAGTCAGTCCGAAAAGTTATAATGGGTTCAGAGTATTAAATTTTTATAAGAAACCTGGCGAAGGGCCTCGTTCTAAAAGTTTCTTATTTTAGTTTCTAATTTTTCTTATAAAAATGAAAGTTTCTTATATCACATCAGAGATTCCGCAGTACAATGACCTTATATACACAAAAGACACGATTTTATACTACTTTCACATCATCTTCGATCGATATTCAACGGTTTCAAAAAGTTTCCTATCTAAATAGTTAAAACAATAGTGTAGTAAAAGTTTAAATTTTGAAGATTCTAAATGTAGATTTGTTTGTAAACATGTTTCTTATAAAAAACGTATATAAAATTTTAGCAACAGTAATATGCTAACCTGATTTGAATACCAGAGTACTTATGATTGTAGATTTCATTGTTCTCAAGTGTGCCACATCCTTTATCATAGAAATACACACCGACTTGCTTGCCGCTGTGGATGCGATTATGCCTCAACATCGGTGCACTTCCTGTTGTGATCCAGATTCCAGCTAAAGTGTTTCCGTAAATCTCATTATCCTCGATTAAGCCAAAGCCACCTTCGTGTATGTAGATACCTCCATGTTTTCCGTGGTGGATCCGATTCTTACGCACAACCGGGTTACTCCCAGATCGGATTTGAATCCCGGCCAGAGCATTTCCGTAAATATCGTTATTCTCAATCAAACCACGCCCGTCACCGAATACATAGATTCCTCCTTGTTCACCTTGGTAAATGTTGTTATCCCTGAAAAAAAAAGAAGATGAAAAAGTAGATATAAATTAATAGGGCACTGCAAAGCGTTTTAAACCGTTATTAGCAATATTAATACAATATTATTTCACGGGTTAAATCAGTTGCATATACAGTATACTTAGCGATAGATGAGACCCCGGGAAAGTGGGACATTTGCCACCTGGGACCGAATTTCTCGATCCCTTGAACTCTCTTGCTAAAATAAATACTTCGGTTAATTGGGACACTCGCTAAGTTGGGACCGTTTTTCTACATTAGAAACTTAAATTGCATCATATCACTCAGAAATTATAATGAAATAATACAGTTAAAATTACTTACTTTATGGTCGGATTACTTCCAGAAGTCACCCAGACACCAGCAAACGTATTCGAATATATCTCGTTGTTGAGGAATTCACCGCGACCGTTATCGTGGACATAGATACCACCTGTGAAGCCATGGTGGATGCGACAACGCACCACTGTGGGGTTGGCTTCGGACCTCACTTCTATACCAGCAATTCTATTATTATAGATGTTGTTCTCCTCGTAGTGGCCCTGAAGATGGTAAAAAAATATATATTAGATTTATTGAGTAGGAAACAAAACTGAGTATGGTGACAAACCAGTCCACAGGAAAAGTCTGCAAATTACAGGCAGGATTTGAGACCTTCCAGTTGGATAAAGCGAAGAAAATATGTATTATTCACTTGTGTTTTAAACTGAAATAACGTTTCAGGCGTTTTGTTAGTATATTCTGTTTTAAAACAAGCGAGTAGCCGATTATTATACAAATAGACAAAGAACCTCAATGATAAACAATAGTTGTACTCATTCTTCTATCCAAGTAGCCTTGAATTTTGTGTTTAAGGCTGTTTTAAGGCTAATTCACACGGGACGAATTCGCGGCGAATTTGAATTAGTAGAAACAGTTTCTACTAATTCGCTACGAAATATTTCGCCTCTCAATGTAAACAAACAAATGTGCGCATGCTCAGATTCAATTCGTCGCGAATTCCCCGGCCAATTCGTCCCGTGTGAATTAGCCTTTAGAGGCTAAAAATTGTAAACTTTTCTTCTCCACGGAATCATGGTGGGCGACAATTTATTCCCCATCTCCTTTTTCGTATTATTGAAAAACTTTCGGCTAGATCTAAAATCCTTATTTCGACCCCTGAAAAATATTCTCACCATTCCTCCATCAAATATGAAGAAGCCTGCATCTTTGCCGTGATGCACATCATTCCGACGCATGATGGGGTTGGCGCCCGTCTTTACCCAAATTCCTGCTAACCGATTTGATGATATGTCGTTATCTTCAAAGACACCTCGAGCACCGTCATGGATGAATAAACCAACATTGTTGCATTGAGATATGTTGCAACGCACTATCTTGGGTGAGCTGCCAGGTCCATGCACGTGCACAGCTGCTACACCTATAATCCAATTTTAATATAATATTGTTAACCTGTATTACAATAACGAAACCTTTTGCATTCGAAATAAAAGAAACTTGTAGGAATATTTATGGAGAGATTTCAAGAAATTTATTGTTTAAATACTAAAAACAATTCTAAAGTTAATATTGTGAGAAAGTTTTGTTTACAGTTTCGAAAGATTTTAACATTAATTTCTAAACAAATTTTCTATTCTATTATACGATTCTAACTAATCTAACATTATAAAAGACGAAATGGAATCTATTAGAAAACAGAGAATAATCATTTTCAATGGAAGTATATTCACCAACATAATCGAGGTCTGGTCAAAAGAGTCTGGCAGATGAAAGAGGAAATGTTATATAAAACGATTTCCAAAATTCAAATATAATTCAGTCATTAGAAATTAATAATGTTTGTTTTCCCACTTATGAAAAATAAAGAGGGGAGGGGCAAATTTGTACATTTTAGCTTGGAGAACACAAACTTACAGCTGCTTTTAGAAGTAATATGACAATTTTGAATAATAGGCGAGCTGTCTCCACAAACGTCAACACAATAACCAACCGATGAAGTTGACTCATCTCGCAGAATTGAAATAGACAGGAATGCAATCATGCTTTTGGAAGCTCCGGGTCCAAAACTGAAAACAGTTGTTGTTGTGTTTGTTATGCAGGTCTCGTTTTCTGTGCCAGGCATCCCTAGAAATAGCATAAGAATAAAATATTATGCAAAAATATTTATAAAAAATAAATAAATACTATATATATAAATGGTGAACAAGAAGGTGAACAAGACACCTTTAGTAAAAAAGGAAATATATAAGAACAACATACCAGTGCCAATTATGGTAACTGGACGATTGATAATCAGGTTTTCTACATAGGTTCCTGAATGGACTAGGATTATGTCAGCACCATTGTCTACTGCTTCTTGAAGGGAAGAGTGACACTATAAAAAAGTAATTATGCGCAAAACTAAATATTACATCTTCACTTTATCAAAGTTACACAACATGAAGTATATTATTTTTAATTGTTTATAATTTTTCAAACTAGGAAACTAGTTAAAAAAAAGAAGTAATATTGGCGTACAGTATGGATTGGAAAATTGACTCTAGAACATTGTCAATTTTGGATCAAAAAAGCTTCTTAATTCTTGGTAAAAGCAGATATTTATTACAAACTTACATTTCTCCCTAGGTGTTGCAGTTGATTGGTTATTTTAACATCTTTTAAGACATGATGTGCTGTAAATAAAACTGGAAAATATTTCTTCCAGTGTGACTCAGGCCTTCCAGGACCACTGATAATTGAAACTACTTCATAAAGATCTTTGGCTTTCTCAAGTGGATATTCTAATCTGTAAATTTGACGGTGAAATGTTTCCCTAAAATATAAAACACATAAAAAATATTCATAAAATATACATACTGTACAAATAAATTATTTTTTAGACCAGTTTCTTTTTTACCAAAACAAGGTTACATACCATAACTTTGTGTCGTTACATAACTCATATAATCGTTTGCATGTACAAGCCAGTCGACATAAATCTTTTGGCTTGACAAAGAAGCAAATTTTTAGAAGTACTTCATCTGGTATAAGCTTCTGAATATAACCCATGCCATCTGTATTAACTTTGGTGATCCCTGCATTTTGTTTACGCTCCTCTGTGAACACAGTATCTGATAAGATAAAAAAGGAAACAGCTGATAAAAAAAAACTCGTGAAACCTAAATTAAGAGTTTTTTTCTTTAGAGCCACAAAAAAATTAAATATTTCTCCCCCCCCTAAAATTCCATAATTTATTCAGCAAAACAAATGTTTGTTTTATTATTATTTATTCTTAAAAGAATTTTCCTAAAAACTATTTATGACCCTTGTATTTTTGAGGTCTGAGAAATTTGAGATAGTATCACAATCAATAAAATATCATAATCTCAACCATCGTCACGTCACGTCAACCCATTGTTTAAAGGTCAAATTTTCACCTTATGGTTTTAAAAATTATTGGTTCAGCAAGGCAAATAAAAAATAGAACGAAAGAGAAAAATA
>JAUEKX010103192.1:12257-24936 GCA_031834005.1 Dendronotus venustus
TCAGTCCACAACACAAGCAGGAAAAAAGAAAAGGTGGCTTAATGAAATATGGAAATATGTTTTGTATTTTGTATTTTTACTATTATTTTATTCAACCAGCATTAAATCAAACATTCCTAGGGCTACTTAATGCTATAAAATGATATGCAAATTGTGGAAATGGTTTTTATGCTTTTATTTAGGTTTGAAGACACAGTAACTAAATAAGAACTAAAGTGTTCTGTTTATGAAATTTTAGAAGGAGAGGTGGAAAAAGGGCCAAATACTTGGCTTATCGTGCCCAACAAAAGAAGGAACTAGAGATATTGGAACAGCATCATGCAATAGCATTTGACAACTACAATACAGTACCAATGGAAATTGATAATGATGAGGGCATTATTGAGGGTATATAATATTTTTATGATGTTATTTGAGTTTAAGACTAAAGAAATCTGACATTTAACAGGTTTTAATAAATGGTTAGTCTGTCAAAGAAAGTTTTCATAAAACATACATATCCATATATGTATAATCATATTCATCACATTCAATCATTCATCGGGAATTTATTAAAGGCTGTATCGTTGTATAGTGAGTTGTGCCACTTTGTCTGTGGCCTTTTGTTAAGAAATAAAATGCTAGACTGTGTAAGATGGAAAATGACCCCGTTAACTTTATTAGTCAAGTAGCTAGCCCAGATGAATTTGCCATTTTTGTTGGCGGAAAGCTGTTTTTATAGCTTTAAAACTACTGAAACAAAGATAGATGTTTTGGATCCTTTAGAAGAATCTGAAGAGATTTGCTAGCTAGATAGATAGAGAAATAAAAATTGTTATGAAGGCATTTTTAATTTGATTTTATATCTGGCTTTTTCATATTTTGATGTCTGAGTAAAAGCTTTTGGTTAAAAAGGTTTCAACAACAGATACAAAAACTATAGCTAGCAAGAAAAGGCTCAACATTTAGTTGTTTAATTACGTGTATAGTACTTATTATTATCCAATACTAATAAAATCATAAATAAAATTGAGCAATATTTTGCCCATTACTTCTCAGTTTTTGTATCTGAAAGCCTTGTGAGAATTTTATCATTTTGAGAAAGCATTTTTCCTTTAAAATAATTGACCTGTTATTTAGTTGAACATGAAGTGACGTAATGAGTGGATGTAGATACAAAATATATTCTTAAAGATGTTTGATTTTTAACAAGATAGTATATAATTATTAGATTGAGAGAGGACCCCAACAACATCTGTACACACTGTACATGTAAGAGCATCAAAATTTAGTTAATCAAAATGTTTATGGATGTCCAGGCTTAGCCATATTGTAAAGCCTTGTGAGATAATTATGCCTGTACATTTACAGGTGTTTTGATCAATTATTTCTCGGCATCTGTATACTCCTGCACATGTAAGGGAAATGTTTTCAACAATATTATAACAAACATTTATGTATTATTAAAAGAAGTGAGTGTGCATTGGCCATTGTCACATGGGTCTGGGCTTTAGCCTGGAGAACGATGCCAGGCCTTTTGGCTAGTTTAGCAGGAAAAGGTGGTAGTTTCCTTGCTAATACGTTTTCCATTTATCAATTATATACAGGTGCAGTTGCTCCTCTCCCCTTGATAGAGACACAAGTTGTAACACCACCACCGCCACCTCCACCCTTAGCTCCACCTCCACTTCCTATTAATCTTGGTTAGTATCCTTTTACAAACATTTGTGATTTTATTGTTACAAAAATGCAAGTAACAGAATTTTCACAAGGAAAAAAGCTTTTTTATTATTACACATTTTGTAACAGTATGGTAACAGTCAAATTTTATTCCATTTTAATGGCATAACCCTTGTGAATTTTTATTAAATTGTATTCTGTTTGTGATTAGTTTGGTTATTGTCTTCCTTTCACTTCTTTGTTTAATTGTTTTGTTTAGACATGTTTCAACCAGCAGAAGATCAAACTGGAATGTCAATGACCCCATCAAATGTAAAATATAATTCTGTTATATATAATTTATTTATTTTATAATGATATTCTTTATTCTTAAATGAGTGCACAGTAACCTTTTTCAAAAAGAATATTTATCTTGTCAGACACAATGTTATAAAAATCTTTATCTTAAAAGTAAAAACTGTAACGAATATCATGATTATTTCTGAAAGTAAACTCTTTTGAAAAATTCAAAATCTGAAATTATAATGTACTATGTATCAAATGCAGCTAATAGTCATGGTATACACAATATCAAACTCTTTGTATGTAAATGTGACATTGTGACATTTTTTTAGGTTGCATGGATTCCTGGTTATATGGAACAATTGGAACCAGACAGTAGTCATAATTTTGTTCAACAACCACAAGCAAAACTTGATGGTATACATGTTATTTTTTGGTTATAATTATTGTTATTGTCTTGTTATTATTACAATTTGGACTTTGTATTTTAATACCTCATCCTTTTACATATTGATGAAATTAAGTAGGGTATAGTGAATTATTGTTATAATATATTCATTATAATTTTACTATATTTATATCCAATTTCAACTATTTACTTAATTTTTCTTCACAGGAAAAGAAAATGACACAGTTAAAGAAAAGACGCCCAAGAAAAATGATTTTGACGAAAAAGAAGTCTGGGCATTGAGAGCTCAAGCACTCAAGTCACTTGCTTGTAAAAGAGCTACGAAAGTTAAAAAAGCAAAAATGGTAAATATAGTTTTTAATTAGTGATTATAGGTAGAGATTTTTTATAAATTAATGTAA
Organism: Dendronotus venustus; assembly: GCA_031834005.1. NCBI lineage: Eukaryota > Metazoa > Mollusca > Gastropoda > Nudibranchia > Dendronotidae > Dendronotus > Dendronotus venustus. The sequence continues at coordinate 15,009 of JAUEKX010103192.1, forward strand.
TAAAACTGATTAAATTTTTCTTCTCAGTTCTAAAATATTGGATTGAAATCATCTTTTTATTCAGGGCCAAGAAAAGAAGGAACCCACAGCATTATCAAGACAAAATTCTCTTTTGAAAGACGTCATGAATGATATATCTCCATTACCAAGTCCCAAACCGTTAGCTGTTGGTGGTGGTGTTAGTGCTGCTGCTGCTGCTGCTGCTACTCCCATAGCAAGCCCCATAATAACTAACAAGATCAAATTGAGTGAGCTGATGGCTAAATTCAAAGTAAGAAGATTGATCAAACTGTATCTCTATAAATGAGTGTGAAAGCATATCCTTTGGAATGTTGGATATTATTGATTAACAGATACTCAATACTTCTTGAATTTGGTAATTTTTTGTTTGAAGAAAATCTTCAAAAGTCAACATGACTGGAACTTTCTTGGACAATTTCAACTTTTATACTTTTTTTATTTGTCTTTTAGGCACCAATTCATCCCCCTGTCATTATCAAGCTTGGAAAAGAGGATTTCGAGGATGTGGACAGTGAAGTTCAGATTAAGAAAAGACATTTGGAAAGAGTAAATAAAGTGTTGAACCTTTTAATATAGAAATCACCCATATTGTATATTATATAGAAATTTAGATCTTTAACCCTTCTAATGCAACACAAATGTTACTATGATTTTATACAAAGGTTTTGGTTTTCTGAACAGAAAATTAAGAAATCCAAATTCGAAGCGTTAGTATAAGAATGCTTTGCTGTCTTCTATATATAAATTTTATGTTTTTATTTAGGCTAAAATTGCTAGAAGGAGAAGCTCAGGTAACGTAATAAATTATTAAACCTTTGAACGGAAGAAAGCTTCAGGTTTTTATACTCAAAGATATGTACTATACTACTCTATGGAAACCCAATTATCAGCAATGACAACATTTTATTTTTAGCTTCTGACGAGGAGTTGTTAACAGAACTAAAGTTGTACTCAGAAAAAGCTCAATCTAAAATGAAGACTCACAGGTAAATTGCTAGCTTGTTAATCTATCATCCACAATATTTATTTATTCGACCCCTTCTCCACTTTTTTATCTTCTCAAGTCCATTAATCCATCTGAATGATTTCTGTTCTGTTTTTCTTTTTTCTTTTTTAATATAAGCTTGATTGAAGTACAAACTATCTGACCTCTTTCAAAATGTTTTTCATTGTAATCTGCAAAAAAATAAATACAGTGGCAATTACATTGTTCTTATATATTTCGGGGGCAATATGATTAATTTGAATGGACGCTGAAAATTGTAGTGGAAAATAAATCAAAATAAAAAAGTCGGATTTCTTTCTCTTAAACTGCTGGCCACCCCGCAATGCCTTCCAAATGATATTTGATATTTGTGCATCGATATTTGTTAAATAAAAATCTCTTTTCTTGGACTGTCCGTTAGTTAAAGATTCTACTGTAGATTCTATTGTACTTTCCTCTTCTTTTCTTTCCAGCATCTTAATCCAAAGAGACCAGATTGAATACAAAAGGTTGAATAATCAACTTGCTGAAAAGAAGGTTCTTTTCAAGAAGCAAACTGATGATATCAAAGCGTTACAGGCAAAACTTCAAACTGCTCTCCGAGAGAAAGCCAACACAAAAAAGGCCTATACACGGGTGCACTCAGCGGTATTTTTTCAATTTTCTTTTTTTTTAATTATTCTTGTGCTTTTATTTAATATTTTAGTAAAGAAATTAAAACGCATCAAAATTTCACAAAAAATCGCTTTTTACGTTTCTATGGGGTAATCTGATTTAAATTTATTTATTTACCCGCATTCTGTTTTTCCCTGATAAATTAACGATCCTAAAATGATCTTATTTTCCTTGTAGCTCCAAGATGTCAAATTGACTCTGAAGGAAAAAATCGCATTACGTAAACGCATTGGTGAAGATGTGGCAAAAGCTAAGGGAATAGCCAGTGTTCACAAAATCTCTGAAAATGGTAAAAACTATCTATATATAGAAGACTGTAATATCACTATAATTTCTGAGGCAAAGAAAGATATGTTAAAGTGATAACTTTTGACTTCAATGCATCGGTTTCCATTTAAAATTCACAATAGATGCCATGTAAACAAATTAGAGTAAACAAATTAGAATCATTGTTATCCTAGGTTAAGGTCAATTTCGGCTTTTTTACATTGTATCAATTTAAAATTAAATTGTATTTCAATAGAAGTGTTGTAATTAACTTGGTCATCCCTTTGTTTAGGCCGTCTTAGTGGAAAGGTTCGAGATCAAATTATCATGTTTTCGGAGTCTTTTCGTCACGTGTTTCAAGAGATTACAAAATTGGAGAAAGAAGCGCAAGAGAGTTTGGGAGAAAGTTCACACGATGAAAACACCGTAGGTCTTTTATTAGGCATGATCGATTGCTGTTTTAACGCTTTGCGTGCCAGCGATGAAATTAATAGAGTTTTTCTGTTGCTGGGAAGAAAATATAATTTTATCCTAATTTACCAATCACATGTTCGTTTTGAGAAGAAAACTCCCCTTGCCAAACACGAAGATGTTCATTTTTAAAAACATAACGGTGTGTTGTTTTCATTACACGTAATTGTTATTATTACTTTTATTCTTTCTATTACTTGTTTTTAATTACCTATTACGATAATTAAGTAGTGCCACATGTGAGATCAGTTAAAAATCCTATCAACCCGGGTGAATTTTTAAAAATATATTTCGGCAAGCTAAGTGAGCTTTTCATAACAAACATGTTCGTGTTTGGCAAATTCAGGACTCATCCGAAAGCGAAAATATTCGGGGTTGGCTTGTGATTTCTTATTTTATTTATTTTTTCTTCAAACACTTAGTAGAGAATAACAGGAAGTTTTACTGCAATCTTACACCAAAACAAAATGGCGAAGTCACTATTTTACACCTTCCTCCATATATCAATATTAATATTTGTTTTTGAGAGTAATCCTGAGATAGACACACTTCCAAACATGAAGTTGAAATTGAGATTTTGCCAGTTATTTTGACAGAGAATTACGGATTGCAATCACTTCATTCTGATTACAAACACTGCCAGCGCAGGGCGTTGAAAAGACGTTAAAATATTGTTATTCTAACCTGTCCCGTAATTTTTAATGTAATAGTTAATTTCTGAAACTGTTCATCAAGTCGTCACATTATTTTAAAATTTCATTCGCTTCTCTCACAAAAAATTTCACAAATATTTATTCCATTAAAACTTATTCTTTTTTAAGTAGAATTATGCTTATAACTGCATTTGTACCTTGTCTGCTCTCATTATTATTTATTATATTATTATTTATTGCAAGGAATTAGAAATTTTTTTTTTTTGTTAGGGGGCAGTTTCTTCCTCATCCGAGAGGACCCAAAAGAATAATTTTGCTGCCAGCGTGAAAAGTATGAGTCATGAGGACCTCTCACGTTTAGAGCTGCAACTCCGTGAGCAGTTGAACTCGATGAAGATGAACCGCGAGACGAAACGTATAAAACAAAGAGTTGCCGAAGAGTCAAACGCTAAAATGGAAATCTCTGTGCCACTATTGCCAGCCGTTGCAACACAAGGAGATCTGAACAAGTTAAAGGTAAGAAGAGTAACGTGCATCTACACTTGAATTTCTCTATTTCGAATCTCCGTTACATGAACTGGTTTTCAAACATCCTTCCTAAATCTTTTCTCTGTAATTCGAAAATGCTTTTATCATTCAAACTTTTCCCAAAGATTCGAAGTAGGGAAGTTTCTGTTCCATTACTTCCGCATTAAATTACTTTTTTTGATATTAACAAATTTTTCTTTATGATATCATATTTTACCCAACCATCTTTTTGACATGTTGCGAGGCTAAATCTTTAAAATCTTATTTAGGAATCTTTGCTTGCATCCTCATCTATTGCCATGGAAACGACATCTAAACACGATCTGTTGACTGAACTTCGAGAAAATGCAACATCTTCATCTACCGCTGCAGTAACTTTTACGCAAATATTTAAAGATGGTGCTAAAGGGAATTCTAATTTCAAGAGACGTGACACCAGCAGTGCGTCTACTCAAGTTAACCAACATAATAACGAATTGGTGTTCAAATATCGAAGTCCCCTGCTTCGATTTCGCTCATATCGGTAAGGTTTTACATTTTTCTTTTTGTAGTCAAGCAATAATATAGCCTGACAACAACTGTTGAAAACGAAAGTGTTACTTTCAATTTCAGTAAAATATAGAAAACCCAGAAAAAAAATCCTTCCTTGCCGATTGGATTATTGTTAAGAATAATTTTATCTTTTTATTCCCTATTACTCTCGACATACATTTAAACATTTTTACATCTAGGCTCAACCCCTACTTCCGCACACAATCTAAATATTCGATCAAGTCTGCGACATACTCGAATACGATCGACGCTCGACGAACCGCGTGCAAATTCGACTTGCTCGGTTCGTGCAACGACAGCAAATGTCGCTTCTGGCATTTCAAAGAGACAAGTCAACTGAGCGTGGAAGACCTGATACAAGACTTAGTCGCGTACGATCCATCCTTCTTCGACGCCACGGACAAGATGAGCGGTGAAACTAAAGAGAAACTATTACACTCGTTCACACAGCAATTCGTGACGGAGTACGGCGGCAAGATCTCTACGGAGGAGCAGCTGTTAATTCTCTGGAACAAAATGAGGGAGAGCAGGAAGTGGAATAGGATTCCGGTTTATGAGTGTATCACTTTCCAGCGGAGAGATTGGTTTCGATTGGACCGTGCGAAATCACAACAACAGAAGACAGCTTTACCGAAAGATGATGATGGTGTTGGTTTGACAGGTTTGCAATACAGTTCGCAGATGAATGATTCCTTTTATCGGCTGAAGAAGAATAACAAGAAGAAGAAAGAGAAGTTGCCGGCACACGATTCGAACCAATCGGAAAGGTATTGGGAGTTGCGTTTTTTCTTTTTATCCTTTTAAAGAATGGGAACAAAATTCTTTAAGCGTAAGAAAATATATATTTTTGCGGATTTAAATGTCTACAAAAAATAAATACCTTAGGATATCTAGTCAACATATAGCGTTAGAACGACGTTGTATGGATGTCAATCGGACGTCGTGGTAATGTTACTATCCTTGTTGTTTATAGTCAAGAAGTTCGCTACTTTTCCGATGTTTACCAAACTGTTGCTATAATGGAGACATCCCTCGAACAGAATCCTAATGACGTCAAGTTATGGCTTTCACTAGCTCGATTCCATATGAAAAGCCACGGCAAGGAACGGGTGGATGTCGACGAGAGAAGTGGCAGCAAGCCTTTAGAGAAAGCACTCAGTGTGTTATCGAAGAGCCTAGAGGCTAATCGCGACTCTGAAGACTTATGGATCGAGTACCTAACGCTCTTCGCCAAGAGCAGCTCGGCAGAGGAGTTGAGAGAGCTCAGCTACCAGGCTGTCATGTATGCAGCAACGTACAATGTGTGGTGGACGTGTTTACATCTAGAGACAGATGTTCATGGCAAACAAGAAATCTGCACAGAGATGATCAAATTCGTAATAGACAGTGACGAGAATGCGGACTTTAAGTCGCACGCACTACTTGAGACCCTATTTTATTTGTGCAAGCTGTTGCAGTGTAGAGGACTCACCAAACTGGCTTTTCATTGTCTGTCGGCTGCCCTCGGCAAAAGCAGTGTAGATGATACGAATGAAAAAATCACCATAGGTGACTTTAGGACTTTCTTAAATAACAAAGATTTGGCGCTCCTTTGGGTGTGTTTTCTCTCGTTCAAGTGTCATAATTATCTGCCGGACAACCTGCACGTCGCTGGAGAGTCCGGCCCCAATCGACTGGTAAATAAGAGTAAGTTCCTGATCGACTGGAAGAAACCGCTACTGGTGACCGAAGAAGAAGTGCGAACTCTTTTCCAAGGTGAGTTGTATTATGAGATTGTATGAAAGTTACGGTACGCCTGGCCATCGACCCGTGAGGTAATGGCCATGCACACGTTTTTCATGTAGCCTGTATTCTTTGTGTGTATCGCCTCCAAATGCTTTATTTATCTACCATACTTACCGTTTTGTTAATAGCACACGTATACATACACGATATACACGTACATACACGATAATCCAACCTAGTGTGTTGTGAAATAAGATTTCGTCTAAGTTGATTTCTTCACTAGTCTCCAAATAAGGCCTTTAATGCGATCGAACCTTTAATGCAGGACCTTTGTTTATAATAATTTAACAAAGAATTGACAACACTATGCTGGGTAAAAGTTTATATATATCTACCTTGTAGGCCCTCTTTATGCCCGTGTAACTTTCGGCCGCTTATATAGCGTAATTATAATTACTAAGGAAAATAGGCTTAATGGTGGTTGAGAAAGTCTTTCTTGTAGTAATAAGGATCGGCGTAAAAAGGACCAACAAAAGGTATCAATCTTACAGCGATGCTTACGAAATTTTCTTCTCTCTTTTCTTTCTGTGTTATAGACGCACTACAAGCGTTGAAAGACAAACACACTTTAAACACGGTCAAGTCAACAATGATACTCTTCGAGAATTTCGCTTCGTTTGAGTTGTCACTCGGTAACATCCATTCAGCAAGCGATATCTTTCGTTCTCTCGTCACAAAAGAGAGTAGTTATGTTGAAGGTTGGGTCATGCTGTTGTTGCTATACATGCGGCACTCCTCCATGGATGCTATAGTGAAGATCGCCGAAGAGGCTATCCACAAGTGCGAGAGTGACGTGGTTCTAGTGTATTACTATTCCAGCTGGCTTTGTGAAAAGGTATTTTTGATCAAATAACAATTCGTGAACCAGTACCGGTGTTTTTCTAGCTGCCTAATTTGAAATCTCACGGAGTAAACGTTTTTTTTTATAAGAATCATAGCATTGCATTGGGTATTGCGATCGAGGATCGAGGTTTCTTTTACAAAGAGATTGATGCTCTTCTATTCTTTCTTCAAAGGGTATGCCGCGACTCGCGTTAGACAAACTGAGGGAATGCATCCAAATGTACTTCCAACTAGAACCTGACGAGAACGTTGCTGATATCTACTACTTGTATCGAGCTGTGCTTGGTTTGAGTGTACCGTATACAGTTTCACTGCCTGTCTACTTGCCGAAAGTGTCGCAGCAGTTGAAGTTCTTCTATTGGTTGTGTTACTGGTATGTGCGCTTTAGTGTGCTTTTCGTGCATTTTTTGTTTGTAATTTGTTGTAATGTTTTGTATGCGTGCTCTGTAAACAAAATTTAATTTCAAATTAAACTTATTTAGTGTAGATTAAATTTCGCGATAAGCCAAATAAAATCGTAAAATTCAATCTACGTTAGAGGAAGTATCTTGCGCAGTTTATTGAATGAAAAGAAAATCACAAAAATTGAACAGACTTTGTCTCCTTAATAAAGTAGTCTAAGCACATATATGTGTATGTTGTTTTGTCTTTGTCATTCTGTTAATCTTGTTCTGTCTTTTTATTAAGTTGACGAGAGTATTTGAAGGTATGAAATACTTCTTTGACTATGTATATATATATGTATATATATAATTTGTTTTTAAAGAAAAAAGTCTCCTTCATTTATTCGTTGTAGTCTTGTTCTGAAGATCCAAAATATTCCGCCTTCTTCCACCCTCTACGCCTCGTCAGTCGACGAAGCATTCGAGAGCGCCGTACACCAATACACGTCACGTGACAACACGAAGAAGCTATGGGAGGCATACATCGAACACAGGCTAGACACACTGAAAAATCGCGTCATCTCCACGAAGATGTGCAATGAGTTGATTGATTTATTGTTGAGATGCGTGGTGGCTGTTCCCGCGACAACCAATGTGCCCGAGAATAAGAATGTGATGTGGAAAGACTACCACTTTCAGAATAAAGTATGCATACATGTAGTACACATAATTAATACTCTTACAGGGGGCTACCTCCGTCAAAGTTTTTGGTATTTTACAGACCTGAGAAGTAAAAGATATGATGCGTTCGAGCTAGCCTCTGTATTTTATATTTTGTATAAATTTACGATTTCTCTTTATTAAGCCTGTTGGCGGACTTCACAGTTTTTTTTCTTTGTCCAACTTTTTAGATGGTGCAGTTGTGTATTTCGTACGTACCTGAAAACAGACGTTCGGTCGTTTACCACAAACTCATTGATTTGATGCCAGATAACGTAGAGCTTGCTGCGAGGTAATTTTATTTTATTTCATGTAATGTTCTAATTTCCATTTTTGTTTGATCTATCTTCCAGGTGGTAATAAAGTTAGCCAAATAAGCCAATAAGTCTTATCGGAAAGAGACTTGTTAGTTTTGGTATCTTATTCAATATTTTTTTGTTTTTTTTTACAAACTCTGTGTGTGTTTATGGTGACATCCAATGATATTTACGCAATGAGTTTTAAGTTCCCTAAGTTAACTTCCCCATTAATTTATTAATCTTCAGTTAATCTTCAGTTAATCTTCAGTTTAATTAACGCGATTGAGAGATAGTGATCTAAAAAAATTACGGTGTTGGCAGAGTTGGAAAACAAAAAAATATATTTTGTTGGTAAGAAACGATGAATATATTATCGAAACAATATACGAAGTAAAAAGTAGCTCATATAATCTTTCGTAGAAATTAAAATTAATTAATGTGGTTGAAATTAACGCCATAGAGAAGTTAACGCCATTTTAATTAAAACGAGAGAAAAAAATCGCGTTAATTAAATGTAATTAAATGGAGTGTTAGTTCCCTCAAATAAAGTAGGTCCAAAAACTACTGCTGCACTTCACGTTGTTTTCTTATCAAAGTTTTCTTTTCCTTATTTTTACTATAAATCAAAATGAAAATGATCGATTGGAATTTCCAATTTTCACATGGCTTCATCTGGGAAATATGTATTGTTTTCTGTCATTTGAATTTTAGGATATGCGACCACGAATTCGCTATGGGCAACCTACATCAAGTTCGGCATATTTGTGGAGTGATCCTTAAAGAGTTTCCGCGCTATGCCCGGCTTTGGTTTACGTGAGTTGTTTGTTTTTGTTGTTGCACACTTCGATGAAATCGTGTGATCAGTGTTTCAGTGTAAAACCCGCACAAATAATGAAATTTGAAGACGTATTTAGTCTAACCTTTTTCAAAGCTCAAAATTAATTTAATATTAATTAATTTTTTCGATTTTATTTTTTGTTCTGTTATGATTGACTCAATAAACGGTTCTCTCTGAAATCTTATTCCCTGAAGATAACAAGGTCATTGTCACTCTTGGTAAATTATGTCGCTAAAAATTGCTATATTTAACTAGTTTATGTAAAATATCCCAAGCAGGAACGTACAAAAAAAAAAGAGAAGAATCTTATATAAAGTTTGTGTTCGAAATTCTCATGGGAATCAACGGTTTGTTCACTTTTTTTACCTAAGGGCTATTCAAGTTGAATGTAAATGTAATTCGATCAAAGAGGTAGGTTGATCACTCACTCCCCCTTCCCTTCTCTTCTCTTCTTTGCCAAGTATTCAGATCCAGATTTTCTAGCTTATAGCACACTTTACTCTGAAGGCCAATCCACGCAACCGAGCCCATTTCGAGATGTAAACAAACTTTTGTTTACTTCGATTTCCTTGGTTTTGATACAATATCAAGCCATATCAAAGAAACACGCTTGGTCAACCTTGTGAGATCCTTTTTTTCCCGGTTGGTCAAAGTACAGCTAGTAAGGCAAGCCCTCTATTTGCTACTTTTTTTCGAAAGTGAAGCCACTAGAAGCATAGAGTGGAAGGCTTGTCTGGCTAGAACACAGCGTGCTAAACTTAAATCGGGTTACTTCCCATATAGCGCCCACCAAAAACTACCCAAAACTTTCTTACCATTTTACAATAAGCATAAGTTTCTATATTTCTCCGCTGTACAATTGTTACGTTACCGACTTTATGCATTGAATTTGTTTATTCATACTCTCT
>JAUEKX010103193.1:0-12328 GCA_031834005.1 Dendronotus venustus
AGAAACTTTAAAATAAGACTTCAAAGATATGCATGCTTTGATTATGTTATTTCTATTTCTATTATTAGATTTTGTTTTTAAAGTAATAGAATAACGATTTTCTTTCTTCGTGCCGATTTTCTTTGTATTTTATACAATTTAAAGTCATGTTGTTTAAAAATTGTTTTTAAACTCTTATCCCGCTATTGTTTGGTATACCATGAATTATACCGGCTTCGTATTTTTTGCTGGCCAACCCTTTTATGTTCATTTTGTACGTTGATAGGGTATTGATTTTTCTCAGATCAGAAAATGGGAAGTTTTGTTTTCAAGATACTAATGTTCCGTTGTCAACTTTCTTTTTCTGGTTAGTTCTGGATAGAATCCAACTTCCGTTTCGAGGTTGGAGAGAACTACAAGATTTCGACCTTGTTCTCAGGATCTTTTGTGGTTTTTTAGATAATTTGGAAATCGCCACGAAATAAATTGGCAAAAGCACCCTGCTGACAGACAAGGTTGCAACGAGATATTTTCTACGTAATTCAACTTCAATTTTCATTTCAACCTTTCGGAAAAAGTCATTCCTTTGATTTAATAAGACCTGGATAAACCCTGAATGTCAATTCACTTTTGCTGAATGATAAAATGCAAATTGTTTGAAAAAGATATTTACGAAAATCATAAAAAAGCTGCAGATAAAAACTCTGTTTTATAATACCGAAAGCTAAATATTGATTTTTAAATAAATCAATAAAGTATTTTTGAAGATGAAAAACATATGCATACTTACACATTAGTTGATTTAAAACGTTTTAAAACATGGAAAAAAGTAAAAAAAAAAAATTTTATCATTTAAATGATCTATGTACATGTTAAATATTAGAACTAGTCATCACGTGACATTTTGAAGTGCTTGAGCCATTTTTATTTTTTTACTTACCGATTACAACTGAGTGGGGCCGATTACAAAAAAGACAATTGTCTGTTGAGAAACGTTACAAGATAACTGCCTTTTCACTCTCCTTTGCGGAGATTTCTGGACCTCTTCCTCGGATAACTGACGAGCCCATCTTTGTTAAAAATTGGAATCATGAATTCACACCGTTCTGACGTCGTGTGCCGGCATATTGTCAAATTTCCCTTTACTCATTTTACCCACTAAATGATACCTGCTAAGATCCAGTTTTTTGTTTAAGGTAGAAAACCCCTATTTCAACAAAATCTTTCAATCATTGTTGTTTCAAACGTTTTTAGTTGTATTATCATGGAGTATTGAAAATTATATTTTACATCAAATTTAGTTACCATAGCAACCATTTAAAGATGGGAGACCTGTAAAACCAGCTACTGTTTGAATAATCCTTATCCTCTTAACTCTTGATTGCATGAAAATTGTAAGCTCAAATTTTGAACATATGTTCTCTGATAACAGCTTGAGGGAACAACGAGTTGATTTTTGTTACAATGACTATTTGCTCAGATATTCCTAATCCATAAATCTCTTACTTTTTTGCCTATTTTTCTGAACTTTAAACTAGATAAGTTACATGATAATAACACCACAATTTCAAAAACCCTATAATGTAAACATTCCTTGAAAATTTCAGATAAAAACCTTTTTTAGCTGTCGAGATATCTTTTTTAAAGTATGAAAAACATAATTTTGAGATAATTAGCGCCAGGTAGAGAAAAACAAAAATATAAAAATTACTAAAGTTATTCAGTCTTTCTTGTGGTTTTTTTTATGTAAAGATCAAAGAACTATAAAATATTACAATCAAAATTAATTGGTTTTTTTATCAGTTACTTTGTCATTGTCTATTGAAAGAACTTTTATCACTCGTGTGATAAATATGCTTATCTTTGCCAGGGAAACTGCTGCATATTAGAAAGAAGTGTTCTTTTTGTTTTTACTAAGTTCTCTGATTTTACTTGCTGCATCAGACATTTATTTTGGCAATATTTTGTGTTGCGAAAAGACAATGATCAACAACCTTGCTGTAACAATTGGCAGTCATTGGTTTTGGCATATTCAACAGCATGCAAAATGTTTCAAGACTACTATGACTGTGACCAATGAATCAGAATGAATACACAGCCCTTCGGTTAACATCAAAAGCACCATTTTTCAATTTTTGGTAGCGCCAAAATTCTTGAGTAAAATTACATGTAGCACAAGTTATAACAAAGGGATACGCCAAACCAAAGTTTTATCTTCAAACAATAAGCGGCTTTTAGATGGACATTTTGGAGAAGCAATTATATTTAACACAATCGCCAAAATATCAATATCTATTATTCTATATCCATTGTTGTTTGAACTAAACTTTTTGGCGAGATTGAAAGAACTTTCTTCGAAGAAATAGTCTCGTCAAGATTTCCTGAAGCCACTGGTGTAGAGGGAGTGGAATTCTCAAGAAGATATTTTGAGCACAGTGTCCTTTTTCTTTCCATTTAATATTTTTTTTTTGTTTTCCATATGTTTTATGTTGCAGTACCAGTTTGATTCACTTGATATCAACAGATATAACACACAGAAAGAATTTGACGAGTTTGACGAGACTTACCAAGAAAAGCTTTTTTAAAAGACAAGATTTCTTGTTGATTGTTTTAATTTATGATATTCAGCAGGGAAAAGCAAAGTAGATTATTTTTCAAAGAAATTTTAAATAATTAGAATAAAATTAAAATAAATACGAATAAAAAAGAGTAAAAAAACATAATTTTTTGAAATAGAGAAAAAATGCGGCAATTTAGGATTAGGATAAGGATTATTATTACCTACTTTATTACCTACCTCAATAATTAATTATAGCTTAATAAATAACTAAATTTTCTTTGAAAAAACGGTTTTCAACATCGAATTCCTCGATAAATTTCGCTTCAAACAGATTGAAAATAATTTTTTCTAAAATTTCAAAGATTTTGAGGGGTTTTCTACCTTAATAGTTTTATTATTTCAACCTAAAAAGCTAAAACAACCTATTATCGCTATATTGGTTAACCATCTATCCTTTATATTTCGAAATACTTACTTTTCTCTCTGCACATAAATAAAGCTTTCTTTATAAATAAATGCGGTTTTCAGTTTGGCACGAGGCAAAGTTTGCCTTTCTTTTTTTTTTCTCCGTAATGATATCTCGCGGGATATAAGGTTTCCTCCTCCACTTTCCCGCGAGTGAGGCGCGGGACAATCGATAAACATTATAAACATGATTGCAGACGCAAGACCGATAACATAGTAAAGCGAAGCAGCAAAATAAAATAAGGTGAAAAAGGAGGAAGGAAGCATTTTGGCGCAATATTATATCGATATTACATTTTTGGACCTGAAGTTTCTTTTAAGGAGAACAAACACTTCATATCAACAAAGATTGCGCTAATGTTTTGAGAATGTATGAAGTGCTAGGTTTTTGAAACTTTATTTTTGTGAATTTGATTTATATTTAAAACACAAAAAATATCATGTCGATAAAAAGTTCTGGAAATGAAGAAAGAAATAAGTTTAATCGTAGAGGAGCCATCAGGGAGAAAAACATTTTCGAAGTAAAGGACCATAAATTTGTACCAAAGTTCTTCAAACAACCAACATTTTGTGCCCATTGTAAAGATTTTATTTGGTAAGTATATATATATATATATTGATATAAAAAACATGTATGACATTGCACTTGTGGGCTATTCACTTTTTACAAAATAGTCCTATGTCTATACGAGAAGCTGTCAACATTTTGTTTTATTCGTTCATCAATTTTCAATACAAAAAATTTCTCATCAGTTCAAATAGTGTCAATGGCTGTAGATTACATTTTTAACTGAAAATGACAACAATTTGTAACAAATAGCATGGAACACTCTGACTTTATAAGTTTCCTCGTGCTTCAAACAACTTTTATGTATATATATATATATATATATATATATATATATGCATATATAGGAGATTTATGTCCAATGGAGACCAATCTCTGTGCCAAAATTGTATTTGGTCAATTTGGCAAAGTCTTGGAATTTGGAAAAACAAAAATGTTCGTCAATACTAAAAAATAATATAGAAATATGATGTAGCAAAATAAGGCAATCATTGCTTTATCTCAGCCCTTTGATGTACTCCTAAAAATTGGTAGTTGTATATTTATATATTTAATGGAGATTCACCTACAAGGTTTTTTCTTTCACGTTCTTTTCTTCTGCACTCTCTCATATATTTTATATACTAAGTTTTACCTAGTATCTGAATATTAAAATACATGAATTGTTTGGTTAAAAAATGCAGGAGGAATGAAGGTTTTATAAATTTGGTGTTGTTAATAAAAAAGTTTATCATTTCTTAGGAGAAAGAGATTATACCAAAAACCAAAATGGATTTCAAGTTATTTTTGTTTTCTTTACTGCTCAAGAGGATCATTTTTGTTTTCAACTTTTTCTAAGTGCTTTTTTCAGTGTTTACATTAAATTAAAGTCTTACCAGATGTGAAAATTGATCTGCTCGAATGTTTTGATTCTTTTGAGTACCCAGTATAGAAATGTGTGTACAAACTTTGTTATTCCTCATGCAGAGTGGTCTTTTATAATGTAATTCAAAGTTTCCTATTTCAACAGTCAATGTTATTTTGCTGTCTTCGTAAAATAACCCTAAAGATAGATCAATCATACATTGTATGTATATATATGATTGATTAGAATTATTTATGTGCATATATATTTTTCGTAAGGTTATCTACAAGTGAAAAAAATCCTTCAAAAAGAAGGGGTTCAAAGAGAATGATTTTACATTTTTCCTCACTGCATATATATAAATATTTTCTTTTTCCATGGGCACAGCCTATATAAAAAGATGCAGTTGATTTTAAATAGCCTTAGGGTTTGTTACACATTTTTTATTAAAAGGTTTTTCTAGTTTAAAGTGAATTACTCTTTATATATAATTAATAAAAATCAAAAATATAATCAAAACTTATGAGCAACATACATACAATGTGGTCTTTCTTTTTAATTGCTTTGATTGATGTAACATTAGAAATATTTTTAAATTCCATAGTGAAACCCATTACAACAGCCATTAATCACTTCTTGTTTTTAAAATGACAATACTAGAAAATATGATACAACGTTTCTTTATGAATTGAAATTTAAGCTTATTAGCTTACATTAGGCATTGTCTACACTCACACTAATTCACAATAATGATTATGCATATACTTGTTAAAACTGTCTTAAAATATTCTGTAATATATACCTCTGCTAAGTTAATCACCTTTTCTAAGTTAATCACCTTTTCAATTATAACATTGTCATCTTTGTCATCATTTTGCAATATTTCTGGAAATTAGAAATGAGTGACCTAACTTGACCTCTTTATTATTGCATATCGTAACCCTTTCCATTAACTAATTAAGTAAGTGTTCCAAGTATAAAGCAAATTTAATTCTTTCTTAATATGAGACTTTACATTGAAATTTCAAAATCTTTAAATCCTTCTGGTAATAGTGCTGCCTTCTATGATTCATTAATATGAATTTAAGTTAAATTGTAGTAAGAATATTTCATTAAATCAATCGAATATTTTGAGGTTTTATATGGACTGGCATTCCTTTTCATAGAGTTTTGAAGCAAATTAATATGAAACCAAAATTCATTATGCATATATTTAATTACATATCATAGATAATGCATGTAACAAATTAAATATTAAGAATGTATTATATATAAATAAATGTAGTTTAAACATGATGTGTCAATACGCCTCGATGTAATCAATAAAATGGGTGAATTTTGGGGTTTGCATTTTATTAAATCTAAAAAAAAGAAGAAATATTCAACCTTACTGCACATTCTTTAACAAGAAACAGGGAGAGATGTTTCTTATAAAAAACATAAGCTAGGTTACATAGGTTGTTATATATTGTAGATATATGCATATATATTATATATAATATTCTTTTAATTTTTAGGGGTGTAGTTGGAAACAACGGATATCAATGTAAAGGTCAGTTTCTATTTTTTTCTATTTCTCAATTTCTTTTTTCTTGTTTTTTTATTTCATCATATTAACGTTAAAAGAAGTTCACATCTCTCTAAAACATGAAAGTCCTTTTGTTTGAACTATATCATCTATAAAGCTGGATAACAACAAAGTAGTTCGAATCAATCTGATATGCATATTTTCTTCGTATAATGAATAGTTTGATTTTGTAAGAATTTCAGGCTGAAATTTGCAAAGGATATCGTAATAAGGATGTCATCTTTTTCAGGTTTAATATGACAAAAAGAAACAGAAAAAGATTCAGCAGAATTTCTTATTTCTTTACTCCTCACAAAATAACAATTATGTACATTTAACACATATATATATACACGTATGATAATCTTTTTTTAAACAACTTCCTTTAGCTGTCTTCATTTTTTTTTTTTAATGTGGAAAAAGACAGCATGTACATGCAAGCCAATAGGTGTACGATATACGGAAAAAAAACATCTTGCCAAAGTTCAACTTGTGAACGTGACTTTAGCAATGATATTACCATTATAATAATGATAATAACATTTCCTAATAATTCCTTATCAGTTTGCAGTTTGCCAAGCAGGACATGAGTAATGCTGAGAATCTTGCTTTGATTTGTTTGCTCGGCTTTACTGAATATACCTTTTGCAACGTAGCTAATATAGAAATATTTTGATCCATGACATGATAAACTTATGAAGTATGAATCGAAAAATGATTTTATGTAAAGTACGTTTTCGGTGTTCTTATTTTGATACTTTTTTTATGGCCTTAAATATTCTTACAGTTTCCCTATCCCTGTATATTGTTTATACAAGATTTACGAAGTCCGGGCCTGGAAGGCTTGGATTATTCTGGACAAAAGGTCTAATTTAATCGGTCTAATATTTTTTTAAATCTACTCTTACAAAAAAACAACGTGCAGAGCAGCTTTAAAAGTACCACCTCTACTGACATTTTGTTTATGGGTTTATGCTGTGTCTACAGTACACTACCATAAAACAGGCCAGTTATCATATCATTGAATGTTTAGGACCAATTATTCTTGGTAAAAAGGTCAAATTTGATATATGCCCAATGTATGTTATATATTGTTTACCAGCAGGGAAAAGTTCTACTAGAATATGCTTATGTCATACTCATTTTCTCCACAAAATGTGAGATAATTCTAGGTACGCTTCTGAAGCGCTTTGTTTACAAAGAGATTTGCTGTACCATCACACAGTACTTCCTTAGGCTAATTATCGTATCATTGGATGTGTAAATCTGATTAGTTAGTCCGCTAATCCGTCATCAGTAATGCAATATATATATATATATATATATATATATATAGTATCTGTCGCACTAGTTTTCCTTATACGTTTTTTTTTAAATCTCCTAAATCGGTTTGCTCATTAAAAAAGCATTATGCTTCCCATTCTCGCATTTATTTAGTCATGTGATCCTTCGTATTGTTTTCAAATCCATGTTATTTCTTTTTGTTGTTGTTGTTGTTGTTTTATTTATATCCCAGGCAGTTCTGGTTATGGATTCATTGAGAGAATAGCAAAGGTGTATTCTACTTTGTATTCTATACACATTGTAACTCCACCTTTATTTATATAGATATTCTTCATCTATTAGAGGTTTTTCTAAGAGATTTTCCTTATAGAAATGATTAATTTTTTATTTTTAAAAATATCTGATTTAGTTCTGAATGGCTCCAATCAAACCATACGATTAGGAGCGATGATAAAGATATCTATCTTCTTTTTTTTTTACTTTCTTCTTTCTTTCTTTTTTTTTATTACGTAAAACATGTGGGCAGCAAAAAATAACCACCACCTCAGATCCAGCCGGCACACGACGTTAACAAAGCGTTGTTACGACGTCACTCCAACGTTTTTGCCTCGCAGCAACGTCCATGCGATATTGTTTTGACGTTGTGATCTGCCTGCATCAGATATATGGTCTCCTCTCATGTTCCTATATATTTTTTTTTATCTGATTATTTTTCTTCTTTTTCAATTATAGTCAGTATATGTAGTTTCCTTTCATTTTTCTGGTAAACTTAGGAACTTATTACTCATTATCATTATCCCAAAATCTTCTTAAATTGCTGCAGATGTAACTAGATGTGCAGGTTTCGACCTTTGAAAGCATAATGTAGCTAATGATCAAACAGACCCTCAATACCCAGTAAGCCTCGTATAGTAATTGACCTCTCCTTCTCGAATTTGCCGAAAGGGAATGTCAAACGGATCAATAGGTTCGAACATATGTGTGAAAATGTCACTGTTTTAACGAGACAAATACAATTCTTTGGGTTGCTGATGTTCGATCAGAATCGAAGGTGTTTAATAATTTTCCAAAATCCATCTAATTAGTCTAAAAGAATCGTGTGTTTGTTATTATGGTGTTCAGAACTGAAAAAATACTACACGTTTTTCTTTTTTATACGAATAAATTGTATAATTCTATCAGGTGGAAATTTTACCTTTTGCTAAGAATATCCCTAGTCCCAACCAAAACTTATTACGAATAAGAGTCTCATGGCATAAACACGTTTGCCTTAAGAATGGCCTAAATTGGTCCAAAAAATGATAAGGGTCAATAAAACAAATAACAATATCATCATCTTATTCAGTACAGTCTAATTAGTCACTGTGCAAAATTTCATCAAAATTTCATGGGATTTCGCGTTCAGCCTTCGTGCATTGTTTACATGATATTAAAATCCCATTTCGCGCGCGCGTATTCATAGTAGTTTCCAATGATTTTAAACACACCCTCCACTGCGTTGCAACCGTGAATAACCGTTTTGTTTTTGTTTTTTGTTTTTCAGTATGTAGTTTTGGTGTACACAAACGGTGCCACGAGTACGTTTCGTTCAAATGCCCTGGTGCTGATACTGGTCCAGATGATGTAAGTCTCCTTCAATCATAAATATCAATATCATTCCAGGCTGCCATTATGAAAATCCACGGAAATTAGAGGATCTGGCGACCAGGTTTCACGTACTGAGCACATTTAGAAACAAACCTGTATTTATACCTAGTCCTTTTTTGATCAATTTAAAATGCAAGGGTATTTATTTCATTCTAATATTAATATAAACGCTGTTGTAAATTTAGCCTGTGCGACATTAAACGGCTATTTTAAAAGCTACGATCACTTCAAATTTCAAACAGGTTTTTTAGGTGTTTTCAGCGTTTTAGGAAAATGGAGCCCTGTAACTATGTAATTATGCGTAAATGCTGTCATAAATTTAGCCTGTGCGACTTTAAACGTCGAGAACGAAGCTATTTCAAAAGCTGCGATCACTTCAGATTTCGAACAAGTTTTTTAGTGTTTTGAGAAAATGGAGCCCTGAAACTATGTGTTTATGCCTTTTTTTTCAGGACCCTCAAAATGCTCATCGGTTTAAAGTACATACCTACGGAAGTCCTACATTCTGTGACCATTGTGGCACACTCCTGTACGGTTTATTCAAACAAGGCTTGAAATGCCAAGGTAAGTAGGAATCACCATATCTGTACTAGTTTCTGCTCGTGATTTTAAAAGGTGCGAAGAAGTTGATACAAAATGTTTCGCGTAAAAGCGATGCGCGCGACAATAATACGCGTCATATGGGAGCATACAAAGTATAGACTTAAAACTTATTAAATGTCTTCCCTGAAATTAATACGTGTCGGACTGGTTTAAAAGCATTTATGTAATTACCCTTTTGACTTTTAAATTATAGCATTTTAACACAACTGTTTTAGTCAGCTATAAATAAACTGATACATTACATCGATTACAAATTAAATGTTTGCGTTTTTCGATGTCGGTATTTCGCAGAATTAAATCCACGCACAGCCGACATATGACGTTAAAATAGCGTTGTTACGATGTCGTTTTAACGTTTTGTGCTGGGTTTGCCCGTAAATGAATCCACGTAAGATAAAGCTGTGTTCTACCTGTTTGTACCAATTCTTGTTTGTTCTTATTCTAGCCTGTGATATGAATGTGCATCATCGATGTGAGAAATCCGGCTGTATTCCAAAGCTTTGTGGTGCTGATCACACGGAGAAAAGAGGAAGAATCCAGGTGAAAATAGTTTTCGAACCTAAAGCACAGGACGAGGGAAAACTGACTGTATCAAGTAGGTTGTGTTTCTTTTATTATTATCAATTCAGTGGTGTAAATATTACCAGCAGGACGAACCTTAAGGCTGGAAAAAAAAACGACTGGAAAATTCTGGTTTAAAAACTATATTGGTTTTTTTATAAAACTAAATTAGGTTTCAGACGTTTCGTTAGCATATTCCACCTGTTAAATGAATCCAGTAGCCGTTAATAAGTGTGTAAGGGCTGGTTTATATGAGGCGAGTTGACCCGGGGCAACTGTTCTTATAAATTTTAATTGACGACCCTAGTGGTAAATGGAAAGTAAGCCCTACAACCTGATTCAAGATGGTGAGCAATAAAAAACCCGGCAGGTTATATTAATTAACAGCCTTTCCATTTTAAGAAACTGAAATTTAATTCTTTTCGATCAAAAAAATTGACATGTTTTGACATACTTTTGCTGGCGTTATCAAAAATAAGTAGGTCAAAAAATTTTTAATGACTAATTTATGTACCTTAGTTACTAATGTGTGTGTGTGTGTGTGTGCCAAATTTCATGCAAAAATATTCATTTGTCCAGAAATTATGGAGGGGTCTATGTTGAGGAGCCTCTGGAAGGCCTTTTCTCCTTTGTAGGGTTAAGTGGCAGCATATTTTGGAAAAGCACAATGTTTAAAGTTTAAAGTTCACAAGCAAATTCTATTTTCAAATTGGCACTCATAGAGGCTGTTTTGGGTCAAAACTAAACATCTTTTGTAGAAGTTACTTAAAGTAATTCCAACACCTATCAATCTAGTATGCTAAATATTTCCATGACATATTTTTATTCACTCGGCACCATAATTGTTTATTTTGGATTGTCTTTTGAAGAGAATCAAATTTCACCTCAAGTCTGATCTTACAATCTAGCCTAGATCTAAGCTCCTACTTTTGGTTTCTTTCCTTCTTTTTTTATTATTTTATTTTTATTTTTAAAGTTTTGAGGAAAGGAGAGCAACTATTATTTTGAAAATTACCATAATGAGCAAAATATCGACCGGAATAAGAGATAAACATGGAACGGCAACGAGAAAACTGCTTGGATGTCCAGGCTAGGCAGTATGCCACTTCATGGGAAAAATTAGGATTTATGGCCGACCTAAAAAATAAAATTATTATAGAAAGTTTCTCACGGTGGGTAGGACAGGCACGGTTTATTCTGTGTGAAAAAATCGGGGGAGGATGTAATATAAGACCTAATGCCAAAGAAATTTGGTCTCTTGTTTCGACCTGCTCTGTATATATAAATTAAATCTAATCGTTCGTGAGTCTCCAGTTGCGAGTTTGGTTTGTTGCTAGTTATTTGTTCTTAGTCTTATAACTGTTTTTCTAAAGAGGAAAATGCATCGTTTACGAGAAAGTTTAAAGAAGCTGCAACGAAGAATTCGAGATGAGTTTTACGGTACATATGTTATGAACAATTATGAATTTTGTTTGTTGTTAAGACCAGTGCTGACTGAAGAAGCAGCGAAATTGGATTTGGTTCCCAGCTAGAACGACGTTGTATGTACGTTGAAACGACGTCTGTTTAACGTACCAGACTGTTTTTATTTTCTTCTCTTCTTTAGTTAAAGATGCGAAGAACTTGATTCCAATGGACCCTACTGGCATGTCTGATCCATACGTCAAAGTGAAGTTACAGCCCAACAAAAAGAAGACGAAGATTATGAAGAAAAATTTAAATCCAACTTGGAACGAGACATTCTCGTTGTAAGTATTCGTGTAGTCTGGATTTCGCGATAATTTTGATTTTGTCGTCTGTTTTTATTTACGCGAGAAAGTCCTCTGCTCGTTAGCCTGCTTTGGAGTGCGAAACACAAGTTTCGGTTCGTATTTACTTGATGGTTAACTTACTATCCAAACTGTCGTTCATGTCATTCTGTCATACTGGAATTGACTTCGTTCAAAGTATAATGTTGATGATGCAACACAGTTAAATTTATGACAATTTCAATATCATGCTAATTAAGCTCTCACGTTTCCTCACTTATTTGGACTAATGTTATGCCCTTTTAATGAACTAATTAACTAATTATCTACCTGTATATTCCTACTAGTTGTAATTTATATTTTCAGGTGGCCTATTCACTTTATAGTTTACTAATATGCAAATTAATTTCAATAAAATCCTAAAACGAACCACGCACTTACTTGCTTTTAGTGACATCACGTCTGGTGACAAAGACAAACGTCTCTCTGTAGAAGTATGGGA
>JAUEKX010103303.1:0-12328 GCA_031834005.1 Dendronotus venustus
TCAATAATAAATCATATCTCTGTATGGTCTAGGTTAGTCTAGTTATGACCAAAGAAATTATATGGAGTCTATTACTATTATATAAAATCCTTTGTTTTGACTTATTTTCCGTAATTTGATGGAAATTGATGACCCAAAATTTTCAGACTTTTTGAAAGATTGGTATTTACAGGCCTGTACTTTAGCCATTAATCTTGGTTATAAATCTGTAAATAAACTTTTCATGTAGATACTGACGTTCTATTTTATCATTCATGGTATTTGTTTTGTCTATGACGATTTTTCAGGACATTTAAGTGGTCGGCACGAGTCTCACAGAACGTTAACATCATGCCCTCTATTTCACAACACAACTGCTGAGGAATGTAAAGTAGGTTCACGTCTTCTTACTTGTAAAATAATTTATCCTCTGGATTGCGTTTGCATGGTTTATTGCAGTAACAAGTTTGAATGATTTGTTAATTTCTGAGTTGTTTTTTTGATACAGCTGCTTTCATCAGATAGTTCCTAGTTTACTTTTATTATTGAAATCAAAAGTTTTGTTTTAAAAGGCCATGGTAATCGAGAGAGAAAATAACTTTTCAAGTGAATTGTTAAATCAAAACATGACGGATTTTCATTTTGTGGTTTAGGATTTCTTTTCAATTAATGTGCATTTTATATTTTCTTACGTCCCATATTTCTTCGCTTAAAAATTCTATTTGTTTTGTGACTGATTGTTTGTCTGCCTTAGTTCGGCCATTGACTTGTTGTCTTTAATCTTTGAAATAGCTGTTTCATATTCATTTGAATTGATTTGTTTTATTCACACAGGACAGATACGATAACAGAGTCAAAAATATACAAGAAAGAAAAAAAGTGGTAGCTGAATTAAAGGATAGAAGGGGTTTACGACATCAGGTAGAACTTTTATTCTTTTGTTCATCAGATGTCACATAAAATGAAATGTTTCAAAACAAATTTTCATTGTCATATTCTGATGTTATTAGTTTAAAATTTTGTACAGTGTTAATCAATTCAGTCGTAATGTAAGCATATATGAATATGAGATAGCTTATGATGGCTGAGGCTGTTCATTGCAGAACATTAAGAAAATAGAATTATCATAAAATAGGGAGGGCTTGTGTAAAGTTGCTGTGTGTGCTTCAATGTATGTGTTGCTGAATGGCTGCTGTTCGTCTGAAACAGCTTGCGGTCCTGCAGACTTAAACTATTACATTCTGCTTAGACATGAAATATATTATTTTAAAAGAATTATCAGTACAAATTTTATTTGTGAAAAAGTTTTTTTGTAGGTCCCTACCTTATAATGATTATTTGTGTCGATTTATACTTATTCTCTAGGCTTTGAGTGAGACGCAAAAGCAGAAGCATGACAAGATAATGAAAGCTAGATCTAAGAAGCCTGAGGTGAATGATGAGGTGAAGGAGCAGCATCGTAAACACAAGGCACAGTATGGAACATCCAGACAACCTCTTGTCAGTGGTTTGGCCTCGGATTATGACTATGAGCTGTTCCGAGAAGCTCAGTCCAGAGCTTGTGAATTACTGGTGAGTTGTCGGCTTTTATTAGGGGTTTCGATGTGGAATGCAATTCGGTTTTAAAAATATACAAATGTATGAGTTTGAGTTGTTGGGGGGATGAAAAATCTCAATAACTACCGGTATAACAAAAAGACCCAAAAGTCAGTCACTTTGAATATTCAGAGAAGTGCATTTTTTATTTTGATGTAAATTTCATGTCAAGGATAGTTCTTTTCGAAACAGATTGTTTTGTGAATACAAGAAAGAATGTTGATTTTTAAATTGAGTACTTATTTCTAAGAGATTACGATTTCAGAAGAAATAATTAATAATATAATCGATGCTAAATGACTCTCTTGCCAATAGAATACTGTGTTCAACCTAATACTTTTAGAAGACACGATTGTTCTAAAAGACATGCCCCCTCCTATTTTTTCTTATTTGGTGGTGCATATTGAGACAAAACAATCAATGACGCAATGAGACTTATAGTTTTATAACGACATACAAATGCAAGAGAAATCAAAATCAAAATTTGGATAGCGACTCAATAACAATAAGCAAATTAAATAACCAACCAAAAATATCAATGTCTGGGACTGACAAATTTCATAATTGTCTCAGTAGAGAGAGATTTGCTGCTGTAAAATGTTTTGGCACTATATTTTTTTTTACTTCATTCAAACACATTTGCAAATCAAATCTTCTTCAAGAACTGCTTGTCATTTTGGTTAGATGCGTTAAATAACTTTTGGGTCTTTTGCCTAACCGCAACTAGTTCATTCAGTCTAATGGCTATTGCTATTAAAATTTTGTATTTTATGCATTTGGTTTGTGGCAATTCATGAATTGTCAGACATGGATCATACTTTGTTGATAGTATTGTTTGAAATTTTTCTTAAGAATATTATTATATGACCTTTTTCTGAGCCTTTGTCATTACGGATGCAGGTAAAATTTGGCATTTTAGCGGGATTTCATTATTTTCCTTTTGGTTTAGTCTGAATGATGTACGGTAGTGACCACCTAAATACCCTGTGATCAGTAAGCAGAAAAACAGCATTTGTGTAACATTGCTAAAAATTACCTACCTGAAACATTCCAAGGAATATTACCTGTACCCTTGTGACATATAATCGAGTATCGAACAAATCAATGCTTTCAGTTGGCTTTTGTATTTTTATTATTCCTCATTTATATGACTGATTAAAAGATGAATCAAGTGTTGTCTCTTACGAAGTAGAGGGCAGGGTGAATCTATACAATACGGACAATTTCGTTTCACAAATTAAACAGGTATTTGATTTCGGTGGTCACTACTGTAGTATGAAAATGTCACCTCGGGTATATTTTGGGTGTTACCATTGTGTTTGTGTGAAGTATAGCCTCAATTGTCATCCATTCCATGTCTGTTCCAAATTGGTTGTGGAATGTGCCAAACATGAATGTTAAGCTCTCAAATGATCCTCTTTATTTCTTTTAATCTTAAGAGGAGTGTTAACAGTCAAAATATTACATTTTGAATCATCGTGTAGTATTTTTTAGTTTTGCATGATGTTGATGTGGATCTTTGTTTGCAACTTTTTGCCTGAAAATAAATTAATAAACTGTGAAAATAGAGCTTTAAAATAATGTAGTTTTATAGCTTTTATTAAGTGTGAAAATATGCCTCTTTTGTTTTCAATTTCCAAATTTAATATTTTTTATGGGTGTCTGTAGCTATGTATGTTGTATGGTATTTTTTTTCTTTTAAATTTATCTTGTAATATATTTTCTATTCAACCGATACACACATACACCAAAACACAGATCAATCTTTCCACACTTAAGCACAGAAGTTAGAAGTTAGTTTTGTGGTTTTCATTCTTTCCTTTATGTTATTTCATCACGGGGAATCCAATTAATGTTAGCTTGTGAAACATTTCACATTGCGCCTAATTGTTCCTTTAAAAAATGTATCTTATTGTTTATGGCTTGTTTTTTGTTTGTTGCCACTTCAGTTTATTTTGTGCTGTAAGTTGTTTGTTCCTCTTTGTGCATGCCTGATTAATGATTGGGATTAGTTATTCTAGATGTTGTTTTTCTCTTAGATCATCAATCAGCCTATCTTAATGGGTTTTTATGAAGTTAAGTTTATCCCCCTAATTGCGGTCGGGTTTTCTATGTTGCAGCCCTATATTTGATTTATTTAAATTTATTATAAGAATGAGATATTTTGATTGTAATTCTGTTTTAAGAAATGTTGCAGTACGTCTACTCTGTTGTTTTGATTATTTTTGTTAGCGTTGTTATTAGTATTGGGTTCATTTTCATTGTTTGCACACATGTTAGGAGATTAAACTCTTAGTTAATTGATGAATTCAATTCAATGATTTTAATGTTATCTATGAGCCGTGCTTGTTTTTGTTCCCCATGCCATCCGGATGAGTGGTAAATATTGTTGAGATATCCGTTCTTAAGAATCAATAGCTGTTGATGAATAATGATTCATTTTTATCTGAAAGAAAATCAAAATGGCACAAAAGAAGAAGGTTAAGGCCAGCAGAATATTTTCCTTTTTTAGTGATTGATCTTCTTTTATATTTGTTGTTTCTAATTTTGAGTGTGTAGTTTCAAGCTCACTTTTGTTTGATTTTCCACCATTTAAAAAAAAAATTCTAAGTACATTATTGTGTCATAATGTGTTCAGAAAATTGCATTCAGAGTTTGATTGGCTGGACTGTTTTGAGCTTTTAGTTTCCCATGCCATCGTTGTCGTGAGCTTTTCTTCACGTTGTGTGTTTTTATTTTACTCATCCCGCTTTGCCTCCTCTCATTGTCATTGACCTTTTGTTGTGTAGAAGGGACTGGGAATGTATTCCTTTGCCTTTGACCAACAGGAGCACTCAATGACCCAGCACTTTGCCAAGACGGACCTCCAAGAGTACCGCATCAAGAAGGTGGAGATTGGCCGGTACGAGATCAACACGTGGTACTCCTCGCCCTACCCCGAGGAATACGCCCGACTGCCAAAAATTTATCTGTGTGAATTTTGTCTCAAGTACATGAAAACTGCAACAATTCTACGAAGGCATCTGGTATGGGATTGAAAAAAGAATTCATTATTGTCTATTAATTTTTCTGTTAATGAGTTTGATCAATTTGTATTTTTTTATTTAGCGCTTATCTTCATTAGGCTCTGATCGCTTAACATTGTCACTTCATCCCTAGTAGATAACAAACTTAGTAACATAAAAGACAGGAAAAACACATCGCTGTCTATTACAACTGATAGGATCTGGAAAGTTATTTAAAAGTGCCTTTTCCAAGGCCATATCATTGCACCCAGTCAGGATTCAAACCCAGAATTCATTGACCACTAGGCTGTCGAAAGTCATTAGGTTATTTCACTGTTCATTTGAAATTTGGAATTAGTATTTAGTACTATACTATTGCAACTCAAATTATGCATTGACAACTTTCACTGGTTGAAAATTTGAGATTAGTTGATAACTACGGTATGCAAAACTCAGTGATGCAGTAAATGATGTAACAAGGATTAACACTTACAGTACCGCACTATAGTCAATGTAAAAATCCCTTCAGTACCGCAGCATTTTAAAGAAATCAAATGGTTGTATGACAAATTTATTGTGACTGAACGGTCGCATCAAATGAAACTATAGTAATATAGTAATAATAAGTTATAGTTGTTATAAGTTATGTAATTTATTTTCTGCAGGCCAAATGTTTATGGCGCCACCCCCCAGGAGACGAGATTTACAGGAAGGTCAATATTTCTGTATTTGAGGTGGATGGCAAAAAGAATAAGGTAACATTGCATTCATTTTATGGCAAACCTTCTAATCTATACTATATGTCTCCTGTAAGTAATGATGTAATGAAATTGTGCTCAAATCTTCTTGTTCTCTCAAAAATTTACAGTGACGTGACAGGTGTCAGTCTTTTAGATTAACTGGGCAGTCTTTTGTAGCTCTTTGTTTTAGATCAAATGAATTTGGCAGTAGTTTTATCAGGGACCCATCCCTTATCTGATTGTTGTCTATTGTCTGGGACATTGCATTACCTCTTGAAGAAGACGAATTTGACCTGTAGTGTTCAGTAGTCGTCATTGAGAAATCATTAGAAAGTTTATATTATTTTCTATATGTTTAATCTAATTGTTATATCCAAATCTTGTTTTTATTTTTTATATTTCATCTCAATTCAAATCTTTAAGCTATCAATTTTTAGAGTTTATTGTGAATGAATAGTTTGCGATATGTTGATTGAATGTAAATTTAATTTACGCTTAGTAGTTTGTTCATGAGATGATAATATATAAACTTCAAGTCAATATACAATAACATGCATAATTTTTCATTTATTTAACTGTCCACCTTCCTTCTGAACAGGTGTATTGTCAGAATTTGTGTTTACTAGCCAAACTATTTCTCGACCACAAGACGCTGTACTTTGACGTGGAGCCTTTCCTGTTTTACGTGATGACGGAGAATGACTGCTCGGGGTGCCACGTGGTTGGATATTTTTCAAAGGTAGAGATGGGTTCAGTTTTAAGTCTGTAAACCCCCCTCCCCTTATTACTACAGGCTCACACTTTACATCATTTATCTCCCAGTAGGCCAATTGGTCAATCTATTCTGATACAATTTCTTTCAGTGCAGCTAATCCGTCGGGCACTTTGTGCTACCATTTTTGACAAGATCTTTCTCTGCCTCTGACCGGGTATTCATTGAGAGAAGTGAGGAAAATATTCCGAAATATAAACTCAACATTGGACCTCGCTTTCCGGGATTTGAACCTGATACCTTTGAATCACTGTGGACCACCAGTAGGTACCACAAATGTCTGCCGAGGTGAATTATGGAACATTTAGAAATGGAATACCCTTGTTTTGTCTTTGAGGGGGAGTAACTGATATGATTTAATTGTTCCTCAATGCTCAGAATGTGACTTGACTTGTATATTCAAATAGAGAGAAATTTCTTTTAAATGAAAGTTTGCTGTTGCATTGGTTTAATTGGTAAGAATGTTTGGGTGGAATGATTGGGTTGCTTGATTTTGAAAGGAAAAAATGTCCTTAATCGTGACGCTAACAGAGTGAGTAAGTGACAAAATGTAACTTTTTTTGGCTGAAGACCGATCTTTAGTCAAAAGATGTATTCCCTAAAAGTGTTTTCTGGAATGCATTGTGAAGTCCAATTTCATCATGTTCTAAAAAAATTGTTTTTGTATTTTGCAGGAAAAGAACTCATTCCTGAATTACAATGTGTCTTGTATTCTGACGTTGCCACATTCGATGCGAAAAGGATTTGGCAAGATGCTCATTGATTTCAGTAAGAGCTTTTGTTTGGTTTGGTCTTTATTTACATAGGGTAGGCTGTACAAACTTGCCTGGACTTGAAGTAAACCTATTACATCTCCAATATAATCTGTTAATTTCAATTAACCCGTAGTTTGATCTCCCTAATGGTAAGCGAGTGCACGACCAATAGACGAACGTAACCAAAGCAACCGATACTTGAAGTTGAAGGTATTTTTAAGTGTACGAGTTAAACGGCACTGTATGAACAAACCTTTGAGTGTTCAAAAGCTGATGAATTTTGAAAGAACTTGTACTTCCTTATTCCGTCATTTCAGTAACCTAACCTTCTTTTGTTATTCTTTTCTCTCCAGGCTATCTTTTAAGTAAGGCAGAAGAAAAAATTGGTTCTCCCGAACGTCCTTTGTCAGACTTAGGTCTGTTATCATATCGCAGCTATTGGAAAGACGTTTTATTAGAGTATTTACACAGATACAAAGGGGGGGAGATCAGCATCAAAGGTAAGATATGGATTTGGGATTTAGTTGTTTTTTTCGTCTTACGAAGAACTTCTATTGTTAATTTTGGGTGATATTTTTTAGAATCGCTTTTACAACGATTTTTCATTTAGATCAAGTATGAACTTATGAATGAAATTAAACACTGGAATTATTTTGATATATATTGGTGTTAATGATAATGATAAGTCTTAGTCTGAAATAATGCCCCCCAGCGTTTTCTTTTAAAGATTATATTATTACCCGGTATTATTATTATTATTATGAATCTGAAATGAATCAGCAGGTGGTTAGAGGGTGCATTTGGTGTGTTCTACCTGTCTCTTACCCCATGAACTGAAATTATCCTGGCGGGTATTTTAACCAGTATTATTGACCTAATCTAATATACGAATGTCCTCACTATACACAAACAACTACCTATCGAATCAAACTACATTGTTGTATTACTTCTTTTCCTTCTTCTTTAATCCGATCAGACTTAAGCCAAGAGACAGCCATCAATGCCAACGATATTGTCAGCACTCTACAGGCCCTGGGAATGCTCAAGTATTGGAAGGGAAGACATCTGGTGCTGAAAAAACAGGTAATTGTTTATCTTGAGAAGTGACTTAAAGTATTGTTACAGCAAGGAAGATGAATGGATGGGAAGACAGAATACAGATGAGAGCTTTTTAGCCCGCTTGGCAGCTTTAAACGTTTGATGCACAAAAAAATGGAATAGCAAGGAAATCTGGGTCTGATAGAGTAAATTTGGTTCCCTGAGTATGATGCAAGGGACAAAGAAAGTGCTGACATTTGTTATGCTTTGTTCAGAAATCAGTGAAATGTTGATGCTACAGATATTTTTCTTTCTTTTCTTTTTTTGGTTTTATTTGGTCATCATGGAAACCTACAGGGAAGGCTGTGAGGAGACTTTGTTGTTTGAAAAAGCTATTTAGAGAATTTTTGCTAAGTTTTGAGTTTTTAATGAGTTTCTGTATATTTTCAGTTTTGATAGGCAACAGGTCCATCATCGTTATGATCAATTCCTTCTTAGTTAACACAGAGTCCAATAGAAATGCATAGGTATATTTTACTGTACAATTGATTTTAGCACTTATTGTTGTTGAATTTACCATTTTTAATCTCTTCTGTAAAATCTGTTTGATGAATGATTCTTAAATATTTTTCTTCTTCTTCCCTTACGTTTGCAGGAGTTGATTGATGGCTTTTTAGAGAAAATGAACAATCGGTCTCCAGAGCATGCCAGCAAGATGATCGACCCCAGCTGTCTAAAGTGGATACCTCAATCCAAGCGAGGGTCTCCGTAACCCTAGCTACATAACTACTCGGTGTCGCCACTAAAATATTTATTATTCACCTACAAGACGAAATACAACAACTGTTGCAGACATTTGTTTCTATATGAACACAATAATATCTCTTATTTTCACCTTGTTTGATGACGTGAATGGTTGAAGAGTCCAAGGGAGGATCGATCTATGTCACAAAATTAGTAAAAACTGTGATAGTTGAATGTCCTAAAGTTAAAGTGTTAAAATTGTTAAATTCCGTTTTTGTACTATATAAATATAACTGTAAATAAAATGGGGATTTTGAGGTTCCTCGTTATATCTGAGCTGGATATTTTCAAGGTTTACTGTACAAGTGCAATACAACTTTTGAATTCAATTTTCTTGTTTCCTTACTTTTGTAACCAATATCTTTCTTCCTTTGGACTCTTCGCTTGTTGCTTTATTTATTCAACTTGTGTGTGCTTTTTCAGCATTGAAATCCCCACTTTTGTTTCTAAACAGTTTTCAGTTTTCCTTCTATTAGTATTTGTAAAAAAAAATTGTCTCCTACTTTTGATCTTCTGACAATACTTAAACGGAGGGTGTTACAGACAATGTCATGTATTATGATATCAGGAATTAGCATTTATCAATTCATTGCTAACAGTTACAGTAAGTGAAAAGGTTAACCAACTCCTACTCATAAGGAGGAAAGAAGCCGTAATCAATTTGGAAAGTTTCGAGTAAGTGATAGGTGCAGATGTGTAATGCTTAGAGTTAGAGTCCCCTACTTGATTTATTATTTGATGCTAAGGACTAAAGTGCGAAAGATCAATATTTAGACTATAATTCTTACCATTTAGTTAGCAAAGTTGGAAATGTTCCTGTTGTCAGCAAGAGCAAGTTGTATTCTTTACTGAAAGCGTATAAGGTCCCTCCTTAGAACTGAATAACATGTGCAACCTTTGAGTGGGTATAAACTTATAGTTTTCTAAATAACTCTTAATGGGTTCCTTCCTAAACTAGTTATTTGCATTACATTTTCTATGGAGGTTTCTAGAACTATTAATTTTTAATGATTGAATTTTTATATCAGTGTTTTAGCATTGCCTCACTGAAAATGATATCTTCAGTTGTTTTTAAAAAATATAAGATTCCATGCTTCAATGGATTTATTTATATTTTTATATATTTGACTTTAGTGTTTACGTCATGGGAAAAGGTTTTATTTTACTTTTGCCACTTTTCAAAGTGTTGTTGTATGAAATCTTTCTAAAAATTCACAAATGGTTGAAATAGATATGGAATACGTATTGCATTTTGTGATTTCAAGGAATCATAATCTGTGTTCTCAATATACTGCAGCTCTCTGTTATTGATATAATTCATAACTATATGATATTGAATCTATGACAGTCTTCACCACAATAATTCCAGTTTTCTTAGATGAATTTCCTATTTTTCAGTCATTGTTATTAATTTTAGTTCACTGCATAGTTCCTGGTTTGCTTGTATGTCTTTGTTAAATGAGAACTTCTTTTCCAATTATATTTTGTGTGTGTGCTGTAACAAGTTTCTATTTTCTGCTTCTCATCATGGAGAAAGATATTTTATGCTTCTGGAAGAAAGTTATGTTAATGCAAGCAACATTTAGGAAGGTTTGTGTTGATGGTGACAATGCTTATGTTAATATATAAAATTTTTGTGAGCTGGAATGGGTGGATCATATTTTTCTTTCTTTTCTCACAGAATAAAGTAAAGTGTACATGGTAAAAACGCATCAATCATCAGTGTTCACTGACAAATGTTTTATATTCTAATGTAAATTTTTCAGCCCGTTAGTCCGTTAGTCTTGTGCTCAGTTTGCTGGTTCGCCAGACTCCAGAGCAAGCTCCCAAGTAAATCTTACCGAGCCATTAGTTTCCTCGTCATGAACGGGAACAACAATGAGCGGTGCCACTTCCTGGTTGGGATGCTAATGCTAGTCTATCACTATTACAAATTACTTCCCCGGCCCCTATGTTGAGGTGGTACCCAGCCACTTCTACACCTGAGCGGAATGAGGAAGATGTCTTGAATTGAATGCTTTTCCCCGAGAGCGTACTAATGCCGGGTGTTCTGATCAGGATCTGAATCCAGGACCTCTTGATCTCCAGTCAAATGCACTGACCATTATGTAGCTTTGTTCTTTAAAATATGGGGTGTATAAATATGAATGTGACATCATGCCAATTATAATGAATGATCTTAGAGGTGATCAAACGCACAAATGTATTATGTTTTTAAACTTCACAGAATCAAAAAATACTTTTCTTGAAGAAGTTTAAAGTTTTGAATTTGAGTACAATTGTTGCAATAAAGAACTAATTAAAAATAAAATTGAAATTGTGTTGTGGTAGTTTTTACCATTTGTTTTGATTTTGTCCCAAGTCTGGGTGTGGTGTCAAGTCCTTCGTACAGTTAGTGGGAGTCGGATTCAACTAGTTCGTTGGGATTAGGACTGATGACATGATCTCGTTGTATGCAACCTTTCGTTATATATGCGACGTCGAAGGAACGAAAGGTCGCATACAGGGATTTCAACTGGCCTTGTTGTAGCCGACTTCCCATTGAATCCAGCGCTCACTGCATATATTTCAGAAGTTCAAGATCTATGAAAAATGGGATTTACCATTGTATGTAAATAGATTAGAGCCTGCAGTGTGGGTTCTCTCAATTTTACTTCTAAATACTAAATAGGAGGCAACACAAAGTTGGCGATATAAAAAGTTGTTTGGTCAGCAGCTGAGTAATGCGTCTAGTGTATTGCTCGTAGCGCCATTCAAGGACGGGCACAGTGGGTTGATCGCTTGCTTGCCGTAACTCCTGATCCATAGGATTTCACGGCTCTGTGTTTTGTCGAAGGTGGTTAAGTTAATGGGGCATCTACCTCATTCACCATTTAAGACTAAGACTTGGCATGGAGCTGGGTGCCGACACTGCGAAAGCAGTATAAGGCATTGGATAACAAACAAACAAGTTATAGATTAAGCAATTTCTACATGTAGTGGGGGGAATACTACAACTACAAGACATTCTTAATGCACTTTAGGCGTGTAAATGGCTAGATTAAAAAATAGTCGGAAACATTTCACATCCCACTGAAAATAGCACTGTGGCAACTACAAATTGCACAGTAGATGAGACCCGATATTGTAGGAATGTTGCCCGGACAGCGACCTTCCGGCCTGCTCTTTTCGATTTCCAACTGCCAAGGGTTCTTTAACGGGACCTCCGATTTTATCGTTCATCTCCGATAGGACTAGGTGTTCGATCCCACACTACCTTAGGATCAGGCGAGTGAACAAATCAGAAAATCCAAAGATCTGAAAAAATGTGCCTACCGCTGGGATTGATTAAACCCACGTCCTTTTAGCTCAGAGGCGAACACCAAACCTCTCGACCACATAGCCCCTATATTATATTCATACTGTTTGAGATTTAAGAACAAAACTGGTTTGATTTATTTTTAACAGTAACAGTTTATTCTATTTCAGATGAATTACATCAAACGGAAAATACATGTACTGTAACACACTATCAGTATCCGGACCATTAATTGAAATGAACTATCCTAGCTACCTACACACACACACTCTCTCTCTCTCTCTCTCTCTCTCTCTCTCTCTCTCTCTCTCTCTCACACGCGCCCTACCCCCCTCTGTATA
>JAUEKX010103414.1:0-12326 GCA_031834005.1 Dendronotus venustus
ATACGGTCTATAATCTCATCGTTGGGATCTTTTCTTTATCATACGGTTGGTATACTGTTGGTTCTATTATATGCCGACTTCTGGCGACATACTTAGCTGACAGGTTGACAACGTGACTGGTGTGTAGAAATAACGCGTTATAAGCACAACACATCGAGTCCTCTGGGTGCGCTTT
The DNA here is from genome assembly GCA_031834005.1 of Dendronotus venustus. Taxonomy (NCBI): domain Eukaryota; kingdom Metazoa; phylum Mollusca; class Gastropoda; order Nudibranchia; family Dendronotidae; genus Dendronotus; species Dendronotus venustus. The sequence continues at coordinate 176 of JAUEKX010103414.1, forward strand.
GAAAATAAATGGTTCGTACACTTCACGCACTCTATAGTCGTCCAGATTGCATGCGTTATGTGTCACTGGCCGTGTTAAAACAGTTCTAACGGTTCACACCCAAGTTTCACACACGATAAGCAGCGGTGGGAATAATGATTATTATCATTCCTTCACGATCTATGACCCCCTGTATCTGCTGTAAAGTGGACTCGCCCGGACTGTCCCCATTTATTCATTCGAGTAGTTGAACAGGTCGCAGGATGATGGTTGTCAAAGAAGTCGCTTTGTGTGTGGTGTGTTTTGGTTCTCTCTCCGTTCACACATTGTGACTGCTGTCATTCCCCTTGCAATTCAATACAGCCGACCGGTTAAAAGAATGCTCGAATGCTGGGGTTGGGTTCATACATGTACGCTATGAGTTCATGCCGTCAATGTCAGCTGGATTCAGCAGACTGAATATTAGGATCTGTGCAAGATTTGCATTTTTGATGTTTAAAGAAATTAGCGTTACTCCCCGTTTCAACACACTTTAGGATATACTACAGACGGTACGTCCGTCAATTATAGAATTCGAACACGCAACCACACAGTTAATAATAGGCATCTCTATCTGAGTTTTCATTAGGGATTCGAACTCATGACGTGACCACTTGACCAAGGCGGGGCCTGTATAAAAGACTTGTATCATACACTGATCCTTCAAAGATCAATAGATGCAATTTGAAAAAACAAACCCCGACATGTGAATGTAAAGTGCACTTCTTTAAATTAACGTCGAAATTACCACACTGAACACCGACTGTCCGTCCAATGTATTTTTTGAGGTGGAGGGAAAAGGCGACGACGTGACTGTTGTCCCATCACCGTGTCTGCTCGACACACCCACTCCATCGGTCGGTAGTAATGCTATCATGGAGGTGGGCTCACCACAGAGCCTATGGTCTGGAATGGAAGAAGGCGGGTCGTGTCGTGGTTTTTTTAATCGCCGTCTAATGCACTTTGCAATGGAATAGGAAGACAATTTGAAACAAGTTGATAATGACAATGTAGTGTGAATGCATAATAATATGTTAATGATAGTTTGCGAAATCACACGGCCGATATTGAAGACAAATAACGGTCTCTGGAGGCTTAACCCAGATATAGAAATTGGTATCGGGAAGCTTACAAGGCAGGCTGTCAGAGCCCGTGTCGTGTGTCTGTCCAATGGTATTCTGTAAGTGGAAGAAGAAGAGCGGACGATGGTGAGTGCAGACGGCGATCGATTAGCGGTGGTGACGTCAGTATGTAGGTCAAACATACGTCAGAAATGCGGGGATGGCATGGGTGGGAATAAAGGTGGGTAGTGTGTGTGTGACAGTGTGTATGTGTGTGTGTGTGTGTGAGAGAGAGAGAGAGAGAGAGAGAGAGAGAGAGAGAGAGAGAGATGTTTTCTTGTTGGTTACTGAACTAAATCTGTGACAACATTTTTTTTAATTAGAAAAAAACCACCAGCAATGTTGCTTGTCTTTCCTTCCTCCATTGATTCATTCATTGATTGATTCATTCCGTTTTTCCATCCAGATCAGTCCACCATGGCCATGAAGCCACCCCACCAAGGGAAACAGCCCAAATGATAATGTAGTCAGGGCCAGATGATCTTCTGTCATAGTCCTTCCTCATGTCGTGCTGATTGCCCCCCTGCCTCTCCCCCTTCAACCAACCAATCAAAATGAGTCAAAAGGAGAAGGGCAAAGCCCCACCTAGTCCAAACCCTGCCATGGCATTTGACCCTGCCCACCTGTTAGGTAAGTGGTCAGTTTGAAATAATGGAAAGTATACTATAAGAGAGTTGGAAACAACAATTAATAACTCTGTCCTTATGTTTTGATTACTTTTTAAAATATTTTTTTTATTACCCTTTAAGTGTAAGTGACTTATCTAATTTACCTGACTGTATTGGATATAATTACACCTGCCAATCCAGTATGTATATAATACTGCCTTTTACTTTCACATTGTGTGGTTGACCATGGATTGACACAATCACAATGTTTGGGTTAAGTGAACATGATGTCCCATTTACAGATGTCAGTTAGCTAGTACATGACTGTCAAGAGAAATTGGTCCACTTTGCATCATTCATTATACAGCTTTTAAAAAATGTAACTTAATAGTTGCTAAGTTGTTACAAACCCCAAGGGTTGATTCTTCATGTAACCATTTAAAAGTAACTGATAACGTACATTTTTTTCTTTCAATTCCGACCTTTAGTAGAGTCAACTGTAATTATATTATTATTATTATGTTATAAAATTTGATGAAATAGTAATAATAATAACGTATATTTTCGTCTATATTTGATGTGCATGTATGTGATGATTATTTTCTTCTTTCCTCCCACTCTCTCCCACCCCACAGGCATGCATTCAATGGCAGCGGCAGCCGGTCTGTCCCCGTACGGCCCCATGGCCCACTTCCCCTCCCCCTACTCCTTGTTAGGCCAGCCCCCCGGGTTCCCTGCTGCAGCCATGTTTGGGGGTTTGAACCTTAACCCTATGGCCAACCCTCTACACGCTGCCGCACTTAGTCACAGTTTGGCCGGTGAGTTTGATTTGTTGCCAAAAGTTTTGTCTCAATTACAGTAAACCTCGGACCAGCTTCGTCTTGTTCTATCCAAGGTCTAGTTGGATCTGAGGTGTTTTCTTTGATTATTCACTTTCCTTGTCACAAATTAGGATAACTTAACTTATATGCCATGTAAAATAATTTATCATTGTCTCCTCCCCAGCTTCTCTGTACGGACTCCCTCAACACTCAGGAGATCTGGTGGGCTCCCCTCCACCTCCTCCGCCCTTGATACCAACCTCCTCCACATCCTCATCCTCTTCAGCACCAACAAAATCCTCATCATCCAATTCCAAAAGAAGCAAATCCTCCAAGACTTCCACCACCGCCGCCTCCTCCCCATCCTCCAGCCCTCTACTCCACTCGTCCATCCCATCCTCCTCTGTAACAACTCCACCAACCTTTGCCGTGCCCTTTGACCCCATGACTCCCTTCCTGCCAGGGTGGGCTCTAAACGGCTCCGCCTACCAAATGACCCAGTTAGCCAATCAAATGGCAGAGGCACACAAACATACACAGCACTTATCGGCCAATCATTTGACGGAATCTCAGTACTATAGGTCTGCCCAACCTTCCTCGTCATCCTCATCACCCTCTACAAGTCGCAGCAGCAAATCCCGCAGCAAATCCAACACCTCCAACAACAGTCGTAGGAATGCATCGCCAGCTCATTCACACCAAGACAGTAAGAACTCGTCCCACCACCTCAGCTCCCCGTCCCAAAGCCCCATGTTAAATATACCTTCCACCGACTCCAAGAAACACTCCTCCTCCTCCTCCAAGCTTCAACCATACGGCCCGGAAGCTCTTGGGTTCGATCCCCGGGCCATGATCACCCCGTATGAAATGTCTCCAGAACTAGCCTACCTCTCTCAGTCACTTCTACTCCACCGCCCTGACCTGGCTGCTCTCCCTTCATCATTCCTGGCAGCGTCCGCATCGGCAGCTGCTGCTGCATCGGCATCATCATCATCGGGAGGCGCCAAACCTCCGCCGGCACATTCTTCGTCATCGCTGCTCTCATCATTGTCCTCATCATCCAGCCTTGAACCGGGTCAGTTATCGTCATTATCATCATCATCATCGTCCAGTAAGAGGAAGAAAAAGCGTGACAGCAGTGTGGAGTCTGATAGACAACAGTCCAAGGAGGTGAGTGTAATACAATAGACACCACTCAATCAAAATCTCGGCCTAATCATATCTTTTAAAAACAAGAAACAGAATAATTCTTTAATCACAGCTGCACCCCGATAAATGGCAATTCTTGACTTGTTGTATTCGATAGAATCTTGTTTTAATTCATTTCTTTTATCATTTACAATTTAAGACTAGACCAAAAATTCAATACAACCAATAAAACAATTCAATTAGAGGGAGCATTCACAAGATATAACAAATATGAAGATCTTAATGACATTATTGGTATTTTCCTCAGAAGGCCAGAACTACAGGGAACTGAACCATCAAAGGTAGTCACCATTGGATTGTACTGACTTAACCATTTTACTTTATGTCCCTCTTTGCAGTCCTCCAGATCTGGATCAGAAGACAGGAAAAGTTCATTGATGTCAAATGGGGTCAAGAGCACAGACAATGCCAAGGCCACAGATGGTAGGAAGGAAGTCAACGGGAGTAGCAGACACAAGGTAGATGGCTTTACTTTAGAAATTAAATTTCAGACTTTTAGTTTTAGTGCTCCAGCTCTGCTTCAGGATCTTTCAGTGGCAAGCAAGTGCACTAACCATTTGCCCAAACCAATCAATACATTTGTCAAAAGTCTCAAGTTTCCAGTCTTCTAGCCAGTCTGAAATGGTTAATGCTTAATTTCTTCATTAATATTCTGTTTGTAAACTATTGTTTTACTTCTCCCCAACGGTATTATGACCTAAATAGCAGACCTGTAAATCTTCAGACAATTGTCTGATTTCAGACAATTTCAATTTAAGGAACTGCTTGATTATTATATATTTTTTTTTCATTATTGATTGAAAGTCAATAGTATAATAGTCCCTTATCTGAAATGTGGACAATTTTCAGACAAATTTGTGTTGGATCATTTACATTTAGATGCGTCCATACATTACGTGCTTTTAATAACCAACAAAATCCCTTTCTGTATCTCCAGTCGCATCATGGTACAGCATCCCCCGGCGATACTACAGCCACAGGAAACCTCCCCAACTTGCCCTTTGACCTCAGCCAGGCCTCGTCATCGGAGCATTCCATGGACAACCTACGGAAGAAGAAAATTGCTGACCAGATACGGAAACGTATGGGTGGGGGCGGGGGCCAGGATCAACACTTCCAAGCTGGGGGGGACAGTGACAGAGGGGAGGACCCCCAGGACTACTCGAACCACCCTAGTAGTGGGTTGGACGTATTCTCTTCCTCATCCCCCCACCCCCACTCTCAATACGGTTTGCGGCAATCAGATTGGTTGGACTATCTGTCCAATGAGAGAAGTCGTTTGGGGAAAGATGACAGTGGTCGTGGTCGTAAAAACTCGTCCTCTAGTGATGGCAAAGACTGGCACAAGGAGGTAAAGACAGGGTTGTCGTATGTTATTAATGGTTTGTGTTTTGGTCTTTCTTTTCCCTTGTACCGCTTTCACAATTTACAGCACCCATCTCCATGCCCATGAATAAGGTAGATGCCCCAATAACCATCTAACATACACAGCTGGGTAAAAACTCTCAGTGAAATATTACAGGGGTTGAGCCAAAGTTTCAAGGCTTTGATGTATGTAGCTGTATGGTGTCAAGTCCTATCACAGAATGACTTTAAAGCAGAGGTGTTTTTTGTATGATAATCTGAAATGTTTGATTTACCAAACATTTTGTGAAACAGACTGGAAGATATAACCTGCTTTCTTATAATACTACAACTTTTATCGCACAAACTTGGAGCTAAAAGACTAACTTGCATCAATGAAAGTCTTTTTAACAAAAAAAAAAGTTATATATATATCTATCTACATATATATATATATATATCCATTTTTTACTATATTGAAAAAGTAAATAGACAATACAGTTCAACACAATTATTGTATACAAATGCACCCCTTGTCCAGCAGTCCCACAGTGCCATGTCGTTAGAGGCCAGCCTGCTCCAGCAAGAGGAACAACTCAAAGAGTTACAGAAGAAATACGCCTTGGCATCCTCTGGCTTACAGGTTAGTAGTAACCCTCCACCTACTCACCATTGGCTGACACTAGTACTAGAGGAATACGGGTGGTAGGAGGAAGATGTCCCTGGTCCTGGTGGGTTCTACTGCTAGTGTCCTCTTGGCTCCTTGAGAAATGCAATGGTTTTAAGGTGTCCCTGGTGGGTTCTACTGCTGTTTCTCATCTTGTAACTCTTGCTATCATCTCACTTTTTCTCACCTTTTTTTATATGAATTAAATGTGGGGATATGCTTGCTTCACACTGACCTACAAATCACCCTATTCCTTCTTCTCATTGGCTTACTGCTTTAGAAAATATTCCTCTGAGGAGCATGGCATTGCATGCAAGGCCTCTACTTTTGTACTGTTTCTGTAGCGTGGAACGGACGAATGATTGAAACCACTTTATAGATAGGAGACTAATCTATGGCAGATTACTTTGCCAACCCTCTTGTCTAATAGCGCATCAATCACTAATGTGGATATGCGCTCTTTAAATGCTATCCATTATCATTATTACTATGAGTGAAAACAATATTTGTGTTCAGACCTGTAAATCTTCAGACAATTGACTGATTTCAGACTATCTAAATTTAAGGAACTGCTTGAATTTTTTTTTTTTTTTCAGTATTGATTTGGAAGTCAATGATATAGTAATCCCTTACCTGAAGTAAGAATAATTTTCAGACAATTTTGTGATGGGTCATTTACCGGTCTGTTGTGTTGAAACCGTTGTTAAACAACTTAGAACCTTTGAACCTTTTGTCCCTCCTCCAACCCAGGACTCTGAGTTGCCAGAGACAGACGTGACATCCCACAGTGAAGCCACCACCAGTGAACACGACGGGGGTCCGGATGAGGACAGTCTGCTGTCTGGTACGTCATCAAACAAGCCCCTCTTGGTTACGGGCACTGTTAATATACTGTAGTCTAGTTTAGAGGACCAGGTGAGGGATATTCTTGCCACACTGATGTCTATGATTTGATTCCCGGCAGGGGCAAGTTATTATTTGTGGTTTGACTTTGTTGTGTTGAATCAAGTCTAGTATTGGACATTATTTCTCTTAAATTTTGTTTTAAATGCTTTCAACCATTCTTCTTTGTTTTCTGTGAGTCTTTTTATATTGGTGAATATTTTTGATGTTCTGTTTGTGTTTTGTGTTGACAGGCAGTGAGTCTGGAGGTTCTGACAGGGATACACCCAAGAGAGGCACCGACAGCAATGACGATGGTAAGTGCTGTCTTCCTTCTTTGGTGTAGAGTATTTGATCTCTATTCTACTCTCTAATTTAGATGCAGGTATTGGAAAGTGATGACAGGAGATGAATTAATCAATGCAGTGTTAATGATATGACAAAACCTTAAGATAAGGAAGAAAAATATTTGTTAATGTACTGTACTTTATTCTGATTCGTCACTGTGGTGTATAACAGGGATTTTAAGCTATTTTTCGATTCATAGAAATATTCTGCAGTTAATTTTCATAGTATTTTGATGTTTCCCCATTTCATTCTTATTGCTGTTGTTGTGACCACTTGTGTAATTCTTTCAAATTTTCTATGATTTCTATCCAAGTGGACTGAAAAAAATCAGTCCTTTTTTTTATTGTTTCCACAGTACTATTTTTATCTGGATATGAGATTACATGTTTCAGATTATATTTAGGTTTCCCATTTACACCCCTGATTATTCCATCCACCCAGGCTCCCCAGCCAAGAAGCGGTGTTACCAGACAGACGAGAGGGAGCTGGTGATCCCCCTGGAGCACGGCTGGAACCGTCAGACCGTCATCAGCGGCATGGGCAGACGGGGCATTGTGGGAGATGTGTATTACTACGCCCCCTGTGGCAAGAAGCTCAAGACTATCCCCGATATCACAAGGGTAGGTGACTGCGAGATAACATGCAGTGTGTGTGGCCCATTTTTTCAAGGCATAACAAATAGGGAAATAGTGAAATATTTTGCAAGCTCGACTTCACATGTTCTGTTTGCTGCTGTCCCAGGCTGTCAGGGGTTTTACTTCTCACAATCCAACAAGAACTTGTTTGATAAAGAAATCGCCTTAACTTATAGTAACTGATCTATTAAACTAAAACTTTGTTTTTTCCTTCCCTTTTCAGTACCTGGAAAGGAATCCCAATGCAGACCTTGCTCGAGAGAATTTCTCCTTCAACACCAAGGTCAATGTTGGCCAGTTCTACGAAGTCAGGGGAGGTGACCCAGTAAGTTGTTAGTTGTATGGTTGGAGAGTGTTCTCGGGGGTCATGTCTAATGCTGTTCCTCTAAACTTTCGCATTGCTCTTTTCCACTACATTGTGATATGATACTGTTTTCACAAAAAAGAATAATGTAGATCAGGCTTGACTTAGCTTTATGGGTTCTAGTCGTATCAGATTTGGATTATATTAAGGTCGCATTCTTCTTTGTTGAAAAGGACTTACAACTACAAACTTTAAAATGTTATCATATTTCCCTGTCCCCACAGACTACACCAGTACCTCTAACAGACACAGAGGTATTGGAGCGTATAGAGATGTCTCGAGGGAAGCGTGCCCGTCTGCAGATGTTAGCTAAAAAGAAACGAGAGAAAGTGGCCCAAGAACAGGCTATGGCCAGACATATTATGGAGAACAAACTCAAACGCAAGCTGGAGTTACAAGGTATGGGGGTATTGGATGGATTGATGAAGGATGGTAAGAAAATAGTGGTGTTTAAATATGGAGTCTCCAACAATGTAAGTTCGAAATAAGGACAATTCTTTTTTTTTCTTTTAGAAATTAGAGGTTTTAAGCTGTTTTATTTTATTTCCTTAAATTAAAGTGTCTGATTTCTAACATGCACTATAACTTTCAACATTGGTTTATCATTTGAGCGACACAGTATGGATAAGATGGGCGGATGAATGGACTGTAATATTGTGACTTTATTTAATTTATTTATTTTTTAAATCAGACATGTCGAGAAGAGCGTCAGAGTTCAGAGTTGAAAAGAAACTGGAGAAACAGAAACAGAAAGAGATGGAGAAAAAACTCAAGGATGATAAAGGTAGGGGATGGGAGGGGGAATATCTAACTCAGTGAAATGGTAGTATAAGGCTATGTTTAGAGCATAGGGAATAAATGTAATCAAAAGATAGAATAGTAGAAATTGGAATGAAGATGAAGAAACTACTCATTTGTAGTTTGTATAGGTGGGGTCTCAGCTTGTCTTTCTACCCTAATTTTCATTTCCTGAATAAAATGTTATTTCATCTACAGAGCCTACACACTTGTTTTTGTTTCACCCATGTTTTGTAAGATCAGATGATCTTAACCACTAGCTTTCCAGCATAAGGGGAATAACCCTACACGACTGTTGAACTTTTTTCATTAAAATATTTATAAATCACATAATTGAGAACAAAAAATTATTGTAAAAATAACTTGCTAAACAGAAATGATTTATCTTTCAGATGATATAAAATATTATTACTTTTATGTAGTTCTTCAGTGAGTAAAAAATAAATAAGGTCAAAATTCGGAAACGACCGGTCACTTTGAATCATCAGATTCAGCATCAAAATCGTTATCAGGCTCGTCTTCAATTGGCTCAGACTCCCTCACAAAGTTCAATCTAATTATTGAAATCATCCCCATTATCAAATTCAACGTCTTTCTCATCTAAGTCACCTTCAACTGGGCTACCAATTTCATTATTTCTAAACTTCTGAGAGCCACGACTTTAGAAATTCGTAGTTTATTTGCGAATCGACCGATTGTTCCCCATCTTTCACGTTGCACAAGGTTGAGAATTTTGTTTAATAGCTTATCTTATTTCTTGTTTTAATCCTCGTAGCCTTGGAGAAACTGAAGGAGAAGGAACATCACAGGATACAGAAGCAGCAGGAACGAGTCCGACTCCAAGATCAAATACGCAAGGAACGAGAGATGAGGGCCCAGCAGATTATTGAGGTACGAGTCTTTGAGTGGTTTTTTTTTTTATCCCCTACCTATCATGTGTTGATGTCAGTTGATAAGCAGGGGTGTATATCTTTCAGATTTACTCTGATTTCAGACTTTTTAGAGCCTCCAAGTGGGCTGAAAAGTCATTATTAGTATTAGTTTTTGTTTTTCACATTGCTATTTTCATCGGGATGTGACATGTTTTTTATTTGTCATTTGCACCCCGGGATAAGCGCTATGCCATATAGTTGAAATGATGTGATAATTTCATTTCAGGCCAGAAATAGACGTCAACAGGAATTGGAGGAGATGAGACAAGCAGAGACAGTCAAACGGAACCAGGTGGGTGGAGGTGTTATTTATTAAACACACACACACAGGCACTAGCCTGCGGTGTAGGTTCTCTCATTTTCACATGATATGAATGAGAAGCAACACTAAGGCAACTTAAAATTTGTTTGTTTCAAGTCCTATCGCAGATGGACTATAAAAAGGTAATGCTTGTGTTATGATCTGAAGTGAAATGTTGGAAAAGAGTGTTAAAGATCTATTTTTCATTCATTAGTTTCTCTCACATATTCACCCATCCTTCTCATCCTGGTTCTGTTGTTTCTTCTTTGCAGTAATGAACACTCAAATCTAAGAAAAAACAAAAAGAGCCAAAATAAGAAAATACCATGAATGACTATTTGTTTATTATTCCTATGAAATCTGATATAGCAGTTTTATCTAACATTACAGGAGAGAGAAGTGAAGAGGCAACAGCTCATTATGTTGAAAGAACAGGTAAGGGTTGGCTGTTAGTGGGTGTGTTTGTGGGTGTATGCATGTTTTGTTTTTATTCATACTATCATAATTATTGTCATTGTTATTATGTGTATCATCATCATTGTTATTATTTTTATAATCATCGTTACTATCATTGTTATTGTTATCATTATCAACATATTATTGTCATATCTCTGTTTGCCAGGAAAGAGAGAGAAGAAGACAACATATCCTGCTACTGAAGGCCATTGAACAACGCAAGAAGCAGGAAGAGAAACAGGTAGGAGCAATGCAGTGAAAGTTTTGTCTAGGTCAAGGGTTGCTAAAACCCTTTCTTTGGACTAGAGTTGACAAGCCATAAGGTTTATAGGGTTGGGAGCTTATCCCAGTTTACATGACATGAAGCGACAAGTGTTGATGGCCAGTTTTTGGATGTTGCTGTTTCTATTCTGAGATGTCTAGGTTGTAACAAAATATATGGTTTCACCCAGGGTGAGTTTTTTTTTTTCTATTTTGGGTGAGTTGTAGATTTTAAACATTTTGTTTTGATTTGTAAATCTAACATTTTCCACTGGTGAACAAAGCCTGAACTGTGTTGAATTTTTAGCAACAAACGACTGGGTCAGAAAAATGCTGTGGGTTTAATTTAATGTTTTTCTTTCATTTTTGTTCTTTGTCCAACAGAACAAAGAGAGGCTGAAAGAAGAAAAACTCAATGAGAAGTTAAAGCTGAGAGAGATCAGGATGGTATGTAAAAGCTATTCATTCTCTCTGTCTCACTCGTTATATTTATTAATGTATTCTGTCAACAAGGTTGTCTGTCCCAAACGAAACTTTCCCCTCAATGTTTGTCATTATAGAATAAGTAGGGTGGTTCCTGGAGATCTCTTCCTTTGTCTCTTTTGAGCTCTACCACTGTCTTTCCTACAGAGGCATCGGCAATGTACTAGATTATCGTAGAAATATGTGACTTGACAACACATCTATGTGAGAACCTCAATTTGACCCAATTACTGATATGAAATAAATAATCCTTCGCATTTACACAACAGTGCCATTGCAGTCTAGTTTGGAGGTAAAAAGATCTTTGAAAACCACAACACCGAATGGAAACCAAGTCTCCCATCCTCTGTCTAATGTTGTTGTGGTTATTTTATTTTGTCATTCCAGGAGCAGCGCAAGGTGGAGATGGATGTGGCTCTTGAATTGAAGAAACCTGTGGAAGACATGGAGCTAAAGAACAGAAAGGTGAGACAGACAGACGGTCCTTAAGTGGCACATTGTTGAAGAAACAATCCTGCTTTAACATGAATTTAACAGTGACAGTGGGTGGAGTACGTAGTAACATGTATCAGCATCATTAGACTGGTGGTAGATGCAGGATGTAAAGTCTGTGAGTCCCAGGGAATACAGACTACTATAAACCCTTCTTTATCTCTTCCCCTCAAACCTTTTTTTTATTGTACAGTGCTCTATGAACTAAAGTTAATTGATAAGGAAATGATTATCAATCATGTCTGGGATTTCTATTCATGTAAATTGCATTGTCTGGTGACAGCGAAATAGCAGTATTCACGAAAACAATAAATGTTGCTTAAGATATATTAACCTTCAAGAGGCTTCTGACGTGGATCCACTCCGGTGAACATTTTATCAATTAAGGCTCACGGAGTAGATCCACGCGCA
>JAUEKX010103525.1:0-12325 GCA_031834005.1 Dendronotus venustus
ATGTACTGGAAGACAAAGACTAAGGAAAGGGAGTAAAACTTTTTTTAAACAACGACTGGGATACGGATACGGAACGAGATTTCAAAACCTTGAACCTGAATAAGGGAAATCAGGGGGTTTTCATTATTCGGGTCATTGAACCTGAATAATCACTTCCTATTTTTATATCTTAACTTACCAGGAAGAAACAAAAAGAAGTATGATTGCTGCCAATCAACTTTATCTTATACTTCCTATTTTACAATCAATAAGATTTTTGATAGCAGTATACTTTCCATAACTTTTAATTATTTGCAACATATCCATATTACGATGTTCCGTCAAACCATAATCAGTTATTCAAAAGTCCATTTGTAAGTATTAACTATGAGTAAGGATAACTATAGTTTTCATACATAAGAAGGTATCAATAACAAATCTGATAAATGCGCCCCATGAAAATTGTTGTCTTCATCACAGTATCTATCGTCTTTACAGATCAGAAGGTATTTATTTCTATTCTTGATTTCTATTTACCTGGCTTGGATCTGCTCTTGGTCATAGGAAGAATCGGAGACTGGCTGTACCTTCTCCGTCTTCCCAACACCAGTAGCACTACCTTCAGGTGGTGGGTTGAATTCCTCATGGAAAGTTTTTGAAGCCTGAATTTGTTCTACAAGGGAAAAGCAAAGAGTAATATGATTTTGAAATAAAAAAGATTTACATAAAGACCAACTCGTTTGAGGAATATAGACAGACATAGTAAGATACTGCGCAATCAAAACTATCTTACTTGGTAAAGATGTAACAATGTAGGTCAGATTTTAATGGATGTATCATCATAATATATCATGTCATTGTAATGTGCCTTGAAATATGTTCTTATATGGAAGGTGTTATAGTTATATAAATGTTGTTCATAATCATCATTACATGATATATTGATATTTCGTTTTTGATATAATTTGAATATTGAATGCTCTGTTATGAATTAAGAAATATAAAAGAAACAAAATAGAAAAGAACCCCAGTTTCAAAAGTCATCTACCTGATCGTCCGGCAGCTCTCTTCAAACTGAGTTCATCTCTCAGGTCAAATAAGATGACGACATCGATTCCACTAGGAGGATCTGCAGGTGGTGGAGGAGGACGAGGGTCAGGAACCAGACTTGATTTGCGGGCTTTACCCTTGGGTTCTCGCTTGACAGCCTCTCTAGCATTAGCATCGTAGCCACTCAAGGCTTTCTCCAGCATCTTGGCCTGGTTATAGTTTTGTGGATAGCCATCCAATACCCAACCTGTACCTTCTGGAATTCTCCTAAAGATTGAAAAAAGACAAATTTATCAAGAAGTATTGAATGGTTGCTCATAAATCAAAAGGAAATTTATCTTTGAAACAATCAAGATTGCTTTTATCAGATCTTTCTTTCAGCTAAATGAAATCTTCAGTTGATTCATAATTGTCATTCTCTTTTAGGCAGCTTAATTTCTAATATCTCTAATAATAATCTTGTCAGACTAAATAGAAACTATAAATCAATTTCATACATTGGACCAGATTACCCAAAAAGATCAGGGATAATGATTCTTTACTTACTTTTAAGAAGCATGCTTATGATATATTTTATGTCTAGTTAGACCATACTGTTATTGTAACTGGTCAGTTGTTTTGCCAAACTATGTATGTGTAAGATATTATGTATATTATTATATGCCATCATTTCTTGTGCTAATGTTGACTGACATCCCTTGTAATAATAATGATTATATTTATTTGTCTGCCGTTGTATTACTAGCGCATCAAGCACTAACGTGGAGATGGGCTCTATAAATGCTATCCATTATTATTATTATTATTATTATTATTACCTGATTGCTTCAGTGATGATATCCACAACAATTTGGTCATCCACAGGACGTCCTTTTTTCAGGAACTTGATTGCTTTTGAACCCAGTTTGTTTCTGACAGTTGGCTGTTAAAGAAAACAAAGGGTTCAAGTTTCATTTTTTATACATTAAAACGACATCTTAGAATAGTTTTGTCTGTAATTATTATACTCACAACAAAAGTACAGCAAATTAACTAATCTTCTTACCTGAGGTTTATTAGGATCATCACGATTCCTCTTGAGTGAGCTGGAAGACTTTTCGAGAACATCTTGTTTAGAAGAGGCTGTACCTGGAGCCTCTGTCTCTTTTTGAGCCTCACCTTTTTCACCAAGAGCTGATCCTGTTTTTGAAGGAGCATCAATGCGACTGTTGTTTTTATTTCCGTTGATAAAGCATTCAATCTCTTAACTCTTTAACAACTATAAACCAATTAATCGGAATGGGTGGGTGATCTCAATGTACTTTGGACCAAAGTATTGGCAAACCAAAATTCTACTACTCGTAAACTCATGTGTCTATTTTACAACCACTTATACTGTCAATATTTTCATGTTTCATCATTCCCCTTTCAGATGATACCAGAAACATATGTCTAAAATGACAATCTAGGACATTGTTCTACACAAACTATTTATTAGCACTTTAAAAAATGTGGTCTCAAACTCTAAGCATGAAGAAAAGACGGTAATCAAAGAGCTAATAACAATGATAATAGTAATGAAAAAAAGAAATAGATATGCACTATTCAGTAGCTACAATGATGATACATGGAAAAGAGTAAAGACACAATAAATACATCAATCAATCGTTTAATCCATCAATCAATTTAGCTCACCTGCTGGTGGCACTGCTGCTGAATCTGCTGTGGTCACTGGTGTTTCAGTGGGACCAGTTTGACCTTCAATTAAAAAGTGGAAAGAAATTATAGGTTTTACTTTTAGGCTGGTGGTAGGGAGAGCACAGATGGCGGATGGCAGTAGATATTTTGAATTTATGTCATAAAGAAGATAAGTTTTATTGTTTGCTGTTTTTTGTCATAACAATGTGCCTTTTAAGGACAAATAAAGATAATCTTATCTTATCTTATCTTATTATTCCACTCTATTAAACGCGAATCACTAGTGTACACAATCTATTTTAAGATTTCTTCGCGCATGCGCCATCATGATTTGCCATCTGCGCTCTCCCTACTCACTTTGTTACTTTTATGCAAGTGCATCATTGAGCAGAATCTAAAAAAAATCCTCTGCAGCTTAAATGTATTAATTCTGATTTGTATCAGTGTAAGTGTTTTCTTATTTAACTGTGTGTGTGCCCGGTAAACGAGAACAAAAATTGGTGATATTAAAAATTGAGATATAAATTATGTTTCCTTAGAAAAATTGGGTGCAGGCTCAGTATGGGTTCTACAGCCCCTTGGTTCAGTATGCTGTCTACAGTAATATAGTGTTGGATAAACATTTGGTGTTGTTGTTCTTTGTTTTTTCAAATCTATACATAAATTTAAGAGTTAGGAAATAACATAATTTGTCTCATGTTTGAGTTTAACTTTGAATTTGAGATGATTGATGCACATTCGAGCATCTTTGATGGATTTTTACGCTATATAAATGACGCATTATTATTATTATTGATTGAAAGTTGCAAAACATTGATTTTGTTATATATCTATTCTATGTTAGATTTGAATATCTTTTATCAAACTTTCCTTTTTCACTTCTTATCAATTAGAATTACAATTACAAATTACGTTTTTAAAATAAAAATGTCAGCTCTTTTAAGGCAAATGAAAACAAATCTTATAGCTTTGCTTACTTGTCATCTCTGACATTGTATCAGCTGGTTGCTCCAATGCAGGTTCTTCCTCAACAATTGGTTCCTGTACAGACAGCATGGAATCACCACGTTCAACATCAAGATTCACTTGAATAGCCTGTGAGTTTGGTGGTGAGGGGTGCAGAAAAATACAATTCAGTGCAGCACACACATCAATTCAATTAGTAGGATTAGGATGATTGTAAGTAATGGCAATAGATAAACAAGGACAAATTAATTATACAGTGTTCTGGGAAAACAAATGGTGGTTACCAGACTATGGTTGCATTCTTTATTGACACTACCCAATGATGACATTTGAGGAGAGCGTTGTTTTCTATTTTCCTCCGCATCAAATCATTTTTTAAACTTCTTACAACTGATATTTATCTGTGCAGTTCTCTCAGTACCTGATTTCTTTTACCTGATTCTTATGTCATTCAGTTAATATTTTTGTTCAGAAGAAACAGATAAAACATTTGATAAAATCAGAATCGATAGATAACTTTCAGTACATTGTCACTATGCATTTTATTTACCTTGAAGTTGAAGTGTATAAGTTGAACCTTCTAAATGGAACTTAGTAAGACAGGAATCTAATATATACCAAATGGATTCAATAATTACCTACAGTCTCCTATTCACAACTTAAGTAAATTAAAAACAATAGAAATTAAGAGTGTTCCTTGGATGAGTTAGGTGCTCGAGGCAAAGGTGCTGATCAAAAACAAAAATTATATTTGGCAAGCACTCAAAATAACGCAATTGTTAATATTAATAGTGTTGTTAATTCTAGATAGATCTCCAAGAAAGTCATATCATATCTAATATATTTCCTTTTTTTATTACAGCACATGAAAATTGTGA
Source organism: Dendronotus venustus (assembly GCA_031834005.1). Taxonomy (NCBI): domain Eukaryota; kingdom Metazoa; phylum Mollusca; class Gastropoda; order Nudibranchia; family Dendronotidae; genus Dendronotus; species Dendronotus venustus. The sequence goes on from JAUEKX010103525.1 coordinate 4,551, forward strand.
TGATTGTATGAAAATTAATGATGTTCTATATCTTATCTTATCTTATGATAAGAAAAAGGAAAACATATGTAATGATGATAGTAGTGTTGCTACCTTAAATAATCAAGCAAAGATCTCTTTAGCAAAAGGGATATAGGGTTAGATACTCAAAGTCTAGATATATTTATCGTGTGATGGATTCATTTCTATCTCTTCAGTATGAAATGCAGACTTTGAATGATATCAAAATGGGATATATTTTCCTACCTGTGACACAGTTTCCATTTCTCCTTCCTTGTGAGCTTCCACGGCCTCATGAACCAACTGGTCAGGCAACAAAACCTCCAGGCGATGCTCTGGAGGAAATCAAACAGGTAAGGAAAGAAATCGATATTATTAACTTAGAGTAATAAAGGATAATCAATAATAAAGAGATAACAAGTAATTCTTACAGTGTTGATGTTGTTAAAACATATCACAATCATGACATAACTGAGGAAGATTGCAAACAGCAACACATTCCTCTCACCTTGTATCCAATTTCAACAGCAGCAATAACAACAATGCATTATAAAAACACTAGTCAAGTGAAGTTGAAAAAGGATGGAGACACTTATTTCAAACCAAGAGGAAGTAGTAATTGCTGTTCATTCAGATAGCACAGTGAATATATGATTAAATTGCAAACTTGAATAATGATAAAATTGTCTTCAATAACATCATAAACCCCATAGTAACTTTATGCTTTGTTTATTACTCTATTCACTTTGGTATTCAATATTTTCTTCCCAACCTATTGAAAAGGATTCTATGTTTCTTCTCATGAGATTTGTCTTCAAGATGGCAACACTTCTGTTCACATGATAAACTCAAGTTCTTGTTTCTTATACTGACAAGGAATCACAATGGTACAAAACTGACCTTCAGCAAGTTTTCTAACACAGGATGATTTGCCACTGAAAACTTTTCCCAGAACACAGGCTCTGATGGGGAAAGGTTGAAACTCAGGGGGAGGTGGTGGTGGCTGCAAGATTGACACATCATTAATTCATCAAATAAATCCCAAAACATGACTCGAAATTATTTCAGTTTGTAGATAGCCAATCAAAATTCTTTTATTTGCTGTAGATGCACTAATATATTTATATACTATGTTTTATTGCTATTTGTATTTTGTAATTTGTATTTGCAATTATTAACTGATAAGGGTGAAACATTTATTTCATATCATTTCAAAATCTTTAAATATAGAAATATATAAGGAATTATTTTTTTCATTTACAATGAAAGATTTTTTGATGTCATGAGTTTTAAGCTAAAAACAAGCAAATTAAAGGTTCTGATTTCTGATATCAATTCCATTGATTATTACATGGGGTGATCAGGAATAAGAAAAATATTGCCCTCCAGCATACTGCAATAACATAGGAGGATAGATGATATTATATCAGATGACAATTCTGTTGTTATACTGATGTCTTTGACAAACACTTGGCTAGACCACTCACAGTTGGAGGATGAACAATGTTGAACAGACGCTGTACAACATGGCCCACCACAGGGTTGTCCCTTGGAGGTCCTCCTATTTCTGTGTCCTCTGGTGGATTCCACTCTCCACTCATGCCCTGATGAATCAGTGATGGTTACTTCATTGTATGGTATGAAAAATTATATTCTCATTTGTTTTGAGATTAAGATTATTTCACACAGGTGCACATAGAAAAAGGTCACCAAAAGATTGAAACTAGGATTATTTCATATAGTGCGCAAAAATATATCCATGCTGTTGTTCTGTAAATGTATTACTACAAATTTTCTATGTTCTTATTTTTAACACCGAAATTATATAACTTTTATACTTTTTCATCAAATTTTCTCTCTTCTTCTGTAATTTAGTCAATTATTATAAAGTATCAAAAGCAATGCAAAAATGTTGCATACTATGTTGCATACTAAAACAGCGTTTCGTATGTATAATTTGCTGAATGTTGATCATACTTTCACAGAATAACATGACCAAATAGGTATGTTTTAAGTGGTAAAGAAATACTCACAACATCAAACTGGCCTAGTGACATTTTTATCAGTGAGAATTGAGATATATTAACTTCCCCTCACTTTGAACCAAGAAAGACAAATCATCCCTATCTTTGTCACCTTGTATTCCATAAAGTCCCCTTCATCCAGTAGCTGTTGACGATCTTCCTCCAAAACTTGCTCAGGAGTCGGCTCTGTACTCACAGCTTCAACTGCCTCAAACAGAGGTTGTCCGGTTGTAAACAGTAGTTTCCATTCTCTCATTAGTTTTGGAGGTAGCAGACTGTATCCAAATAGAAATTTGTAATTCCGTTTTTTAAACAACATTTGAATATGAGCATTGAACATAATGGACAGAAACGCAAAAACATGACATGTTCGATAAGTTTTTCATATTATGAAGAACACATTATTTGTATGGTATCAAAACTCACTTATTGGTGAGTTCTCTGTATTCAGCAATCTTGCACGAAAAGTCCACAATACTGCCAACCATTTCAGCACACATGTCATACTGGTTCTTATATTTCTGCTCAGCTCTTTGGGCTGCAATTTGGTCATGAAGCTCTTGATCTCTTTCAATTTTTTCAGCATATTCCATTTTGTGCAATGCAGCCATTTCCTGTGTGAAACAAACAAACAATCTTAAGCACTCAGTGGAATAGATCCTAATCATTTACGTTTTATTACTGATGAATTCTCAATTCATATCCCCATCAGAGGAGTTAGATTGCTTTGGTAATGCACACAATTTTATCTTGTATTGCTCATTGGTAGATCATTCTTGAAATAACTGATTATAACAGAAAGCACAACAACCAGCTTTTCATATAGATTTAAAAGATTTTATCAGACAAGGATGAAGAATGGTCTGTGCACCCCATAAGGGGACACGACTTGGAGTGATAATTCTCTTCCTCCAAGGCATTAGAATAAAGGGTTCTTAAACTAGTTAAAGATGCACAATTTTACTTTTAAAATATAGACTGGGATATTTCAATGAATAAAAATGATCAAAAAACCAAAACATAACAAACAAAAATCATCTTACAGCTTCTAAATCTAAGGCATCCTCAAAATCTTTCTGTCTTCGTCCCTGGTACTGTTTTTCTCTAAGGATTCTGTTCTGTCGAATAACTTCTTTTTCATGACGAGCCTGAAATAGAAAAAATATGTATGCATGTAATCCAATACTTATTCAAAGGAGAGAATCTTATCAAGTTAAAAAACATACCTACATGGATTCAGAGTTTGATAATAGGATATCTATAGAAAACACTTACTGATATTATAAAAACAATACATCTTATCTTTAATTTCAGTTTTTGTTGCAGCAGCTCTCTGCAATTAATTTCTTTGTCATAAGCAACATTTTGCATCATAATCATTTGAAATGAGGAAGACAACATTTTCTCCAAATAAGTATCAGTTCTTTTGGCAAGAAAAATAATGTATATAGGCTACCTGCAGAAGTTGTACAGCAATTCTTCTTTCCTGTTGAGATTGTCTCATTAGACGGCTGACCATCATTTCCTCTCTTCGAGCTTCCTGCATTTCAAGATTAAAGAAATAGAATTGTTTCAGATGTTTGATAATCTAATTCCTCAAAAAGTACTCAGATTAGTTGGCAGCAAAACAGATAGTTGGAGGCTGATACATAGATGAATCAAACCAAAACAAGACATAAAATAATAGGAATAATATAAGTGTTAAGAGCAAAAGAATAGATAGGAACAGCCATTAACTGTAGATGGACAAGCTAAAAACATTGAAAGGATTATAGATTGAGAAGAGTACTAAATGATTAATAACATTGAATAAGGACACTCCCACCCTCATCCACCCACAATACTAGAATTCTTATGATGACAGAAAGTCTTGATTTACCTCTTGGGCTTGGTGTGCCATCATCTGATCTCCTAATACTTTTCTTCTCCTTTTTGCTCTCTCTTCCCTAGCTGCTGAATCTTCTTGAAGTCTTTTCCTAATTTTGCCAATATATTCATCATTGGGAGCTGTTTTCAGCATGTGGATAGGTTCACCTCTATCTTCATCTCTTGTCATGATGTATTGGATATCAATGTCCTCACTAGATAAGAAGAGAAAATAAGACATAGACAAATTGGGAAGAGAAATCAATCAAGACTTTAAAACGGAAGCAAGAAAAGGTAGCTATTGTACCTTTATAGTTACGATTAACTCTTTAAAAAAAATCATCTTAGTCACAATGAGTTAAAAATATAAAATGAAGATGTTTTGTAGTAAAATTATCAAATAAAAAGATAAAAAAAAGATATCAATGTAAAGTTGGAGGTATAACAAGACCTGATACCTTATAAATTTCTTGGCAAAAACCTAGTGGTAATATCAATAATAATTCCTTTCAATATTCTAGAATTCCTTTAAAAAAAGAAATTCATTTTTAAAACACCTTCCTCACTTTTCATCACTAGGGGGTAGAGTCATCTTCATTTTTTCCTCAAAGGAATGAATGGCACGAATCGTATTTTGACCTTCTCTTTTACTGTTTGCATCTTTCCGAGCCTGTATTGCTTTCAAAGTCCTGTCAGGTGGGGGTTTGGGAATCTGTACAGTTGCAGCACTGCAAGCATAAAGCAAAATATCATTTATGTGTGCTATTCAAACCAATGACATATCTATTAAACATCATCCCTGGCATGACATAATGACTCATTCAAAGATTATTCTTTCTTGAAGTATTTGACTTTATCTAATTTATCTTTGCATAGTATTCCCAACATTTTTAAATTCTGATTCTGCTTTATAACATATATACAATGTAAAACCTAATGTATCATTATCAACTAATAGCTTCCTAAATCACATCGTCATTGTAGTTAAAAATTTGTATATAAACAATCAGAAACCAAATTAAACAATGTAGCAGTTGCAACTTTTTAATTATTATCAAAAACTTATCAATGACATTGATATTCTTACTTTATTTTGGCCACAAGTTCACTTTGGGCCTCTCTCAACTTTCTTGAACGTTTTATCAAAGCAGCTCTCTCGTTTTGTCGTTGCTGAAAAAGTTCTTCTGTTTCCTCAAACCTCTGTCTGAAAGCGTCCTGTTCCAGTTTGATTTGATGTTGATGAAACTGTCCAACTAGAGCTTGTAGATTCAAGTCTGTTTGTCTTGGTGTGGCATGCTTCAATCGCTGTAATATTCAAAAGTTTGTAATTTGAATTGAATTGATCGAGTGATGAAAGAATTACAGCAAAATTCAAAACTAAATCAGGAAATCATACAATTTTGAAAAAATCTAATTGAGAAGCAATTCCTGGGTCTCATACATTGCTTTAATGTTTCTGCCCATATAAATTGTGTATCTATAACCTAAGACCTATCCTTGGATACATTCTGCTGGAGTACTTATCCAAGATTTGGACTTTAAAAGAAAATTCAAAATTTGTGTACACGATGAGCATTTTTCACTTATAAATATAAGAAAAGGTAACACAGTTTAATTTTCCTTAAGTATTTAGCAATTTATTTATCAGTTCATTATTTATATTGTTTTTTAAGTAAAATATCTAATGGTGGAAAAATCTTTAACACAAATTGCATTGATGTCACCAGCTAGTATTATTCATCATGTGTTAACTCATATTTCAAATGTGATTTTAAGAACTTATTAAACAGCTTTGAATCACAATGCGGAGTATGATGAAAAGGGTCATGAGAACAAAACATTATTTGTCAGATGAGAAAGCAAGATAATTATTTCTGCTTTCTAGACAGCATGCATTGTAATGAGGAATGCATGCATCGTATAGGGTTCATAATTTACTCAAAATTAAATTACAGTAAGAAAAAACAGATTTCTTCTTCGTTTCTCCATAAGTTATTCCATGCATACAAAAAGAATTCTGGTTTAGAGAAAAGAAATTATGTACATGACCATTAAAGAAGAAATTTCTGATATTGAGATTTTCAGACACAAAAATGTGAACATATTTGTCTTGAAATAGAAATATGAAAAGTAACAAAAAATGTAGTGATGAAGAGTGAAGGAAAAGTTAAGATGAAAATTGGTGCAAACATCTCATTCCCCTTTAGCATATAATAATAATATATGAATAGCATATATCGTCATTAGTTCTTATGTTGATGTTTCTATTCCTGGGATTTAAGAGCCATATTGTTGTAGGCCTATGTCTTCTTGAGTTGTCCTGTTGTACTGTATTATTGTATTCTGTATTGCTGATGTCAGAAGTCGGGGGAAGAAGCTGTCGTCTGAGATCCTTTAGTGCTTTGCATTTGAGAAATTTGTTTGGATGGGTACAGAGAAGGCAAGATGTTGACGAGGGAGTCTGATTCTGTTCAGATGTTGGTTGAGTAAAAAATTTTATTTTCTGAGCTGAAGAAATATTGTATTCTTTTCTGTTTAAAAATCAGATGTTATCATTTTATTTAGTGGTGTTCATAATTCGTTCTCATATTATAGATAATGCCTATTTTTATTTTGACATCATACTGTTTTATTAGATGAATACTATACTGATGACAAACTGACTCTTACACAGTGACCATGCAATAAAAAGAAAGAAACCATAAAAAGAAATGTAGGACGATGTGACTTGGTTACATTGATGTACTGTTTTTCTTTTTTCTTGTTCATTTGGCCAACCTTAAATATGAGTTGAGTTGTTTCAATAAAGTCTCAGAAAACTCATCTTGATAATAAAACATATAGACACATGATATTGATAAAATTGTGAACATGCAAAGCATAATGGAAATTTTTTCTTTTAATCTTTATGATCCTTTATTCACTTATTGATGCTTCAACAAATGTAAAGCAACATAACTATAAAACAGAAAACTATGTAATCATAAAACTGCTGAAAAGTATTTTGAGATGTTTATATAAGATCATGCTGTATACATTACCTCATACTCCTCATCAAACTTATGGGGATAATGAATGAAAACATCTATGTAATTTAGAAAACATTTACAAAGAGCGGAGATCAAAGCAATTAGCTATGTTTTACTTATCATCCAGTTACTTGTTATACTCAATCAGGACATGCTATTCTAACTATCTGGACAATCAGGACAGTGTATATTCGATTGCGTTGCGCCGTGATAATCCTTGAGTTCATGAACAATTCTATTCGTATTCGTAGAGATCATGAATAATCTTGAGTTTACATCATTAATACTGATACTTTTATCTGTCAATCCATCTTATTATTTTTTTTCAGGAGTCAAAATTATTTGATATTCACATGTGCAGTCATTATTATTAGGGTAAAACGAATAAAAGTGATTATTCGCCACACCTCTTCATCATTATCAAAATTCATTTTCGTCAATAGACTGTAAAATGATTTTTTACTCCCCTATTCTGTAGGGATAGCTTGCTTCCTTACCTCTTTATAGATACTGCTTTCCACGACACCAAGTTTTGCAGGGGCAGCAGGCCGGAGTGTTTCCATCGCTACACCAGTCAAATTGGCTTTCTTTTTGTTGTTGAGCGCAATGTACATCTGGTACAACAGTCTGGTTGCCATTCCATGCTTCTCTGTCATGATATCCCTGGCGACATTTGTATTGAAGGGGATGCCCAGCAGATCCAGGACTGGCTCCAACCTCGTAAAGTTGTTGAGCTTGGAATCTGCTGTCCTAAAATAAAAAAAAGGCAACAAGGATTTCTGTTGAAATGTCAAAAATGCATCTCTACACATAGAAATAAAACCCCTAAATCAGATTTACTCCTCTCTCTCTCTCT
>JAUEKX010103636.1:0-12324 GCA_031834005.1 Dendronotus venustus
AAGTAGGTACGTTTTGATCGTGTGATTTCATTTTTTACAAAGTTTCGTTTTCTACGATAGTTGAACCAATCAATCCCTTTTTTCGATCTTTGTGCTTTTCGTAGAAGTTGATCGCGAATGTTCATGTGACTTTTAACTTCTTTATTCATCCAAGGTGGTGGTTTTCCATTGACCAACTTCTGAATGAGTGGGGCATAGCGGTCGAGTGTATGAAGCAGGATTGATTTCAAGTAATTATAAGCTATATTTGGTGATGAAGAATTATACACCAAACTCCAATCAGCATCAAGTAACTCGTTATTCATAGTATCTACATTATATTTTAAAAGTCACGACAAGTAATAATTTCAGGTTGATATTTCAGTGAATTTATTTTTCGAATACATCCAACAACATTATGGTCACTTAAAGCAGCTGCTATATTTACAGTTTTGTTAATATTGAGAGGGTTGTTAAATAAGATGATATCAATCAAAGTAGCAGTGTTGACTGTAATTCGTGTTGCTTTGTCTAGTAATTGGGTGTATGCATTTACAGTGAATATTTCTTTTATTTTGCAGTGATCATTATTATCGAGATAGTTTGTGTTGAGATCTCCCATGAGTATAACATCTTTTCTTTCAAAATTAATTGCTTCATATTTATCTCGCAATTTTTCTGTAAAGTTTTTAGATAGATGATGTGACGATTTCGGGGGTTTATACCATGCACAAAAAATGAAGGATTTAGAATATTTTGGGATAATCTCGATCCAAATTGTTTCAACGTCATTGTCATCAAGATGTTTTCTTTCCATATAATTAATCTGGTCACGAATATAAATTCCTGTTCCTCTACCAGGTCCAGATTTTCTTGGTTTGGAAACAAATTCTTAACCCGGAATATTGAAGTCGGTTGCTGTGTTGTCGCTTATGAACACTTCTGATAGAGAGAAAATGTCAATTTTCTTGCAGTGAAATAAAATGTCCCTTATTTCATCGAAGTTTCCTTCTAAACCACGTATATTTTGATGAAAACCTTTCAAACCTCTACCTTTACAAAAATCATTTATTTCTTGCATTGTTGTAGGTCCAGGACAGGGAGTACGTTGCAACAGATTTTGACGAGGCCATGGAGGAAGCAGAAGAATTTGGTCATATTGAAATTGTAAAGCTGTGTAAATGTTGGCTGGGTTTTAACTCGATACATGATGAGCTGTTTAAGTAACATCATAAGCGTAAGTTTTTTAGAGGTTTAGATTATGATTTGCTACCTGTCGCATGGCTCCCTAACCGTGTTTTAGATTGGTGCTTTGACGAAGACAATAAACGGATAGTTGAAAAGTTATGGTGATGTTTTCTAAGATTCTTTCTTAGAAAAAGGTTTCTAGTAGAGCTAGAAAAATCTCTAAACAAATGTTCAAGTTTGGTTAAATTGAGATTGCTAGTGAAAATTTTGATGCTGTTTATCAACACATTGATACAATTGAATTAGAAAGAATTAGGATAAGTGACGGCATAGTTGCTAACAAGCACGACACAAGATATCCAATTGGATATGAAGCGAAGCCAGGGAAATTTATTCCTATTTATATCAATATGCCAAAAGATTGCGTTTCTTCAGGTGTTAGTCGGTATAATGGTAACGCTCCTTGAAAGATGGGATTTAACGTGAGTGATGATAAAGACTGGATGGAGAAACATGAAGCTATTTAGTGGAGTTTTTACACGCGCCAGGGTGTGGTGGATTTGAGCTAGGTGGTGAATTAAGTGGAGAAATATTTAATGACAAGTACATTAACGCTAAACCTATCACCTGGGATGATAATACCAGAACAAAGTTTAGGGGTGCATCATGGTGTTAATCAGAGGATATTGGAAACTGTTATGTAACAGGAGTTTTGAAGATAGGTAGCGTGTATAGGCAACGTTAAAACTACCACTTGCAGGTGTTTCTCAAAGAGTACAAGTATCAAGAAAAAGAGGTGGGATTTGAGAGTCAGTCAAGTGATGATGATGTATGAAGTTGCTAGATGGGCTAACTGTGTCATAATATAAAAAAATGCCACAGTTGCCAGAGTTAAAAAATTAGGCAAAAGAACTGAAAGGGTATTCAACGATGAACAAATCTGATCTTGAGCTAGCATTGCAAGGTAAACAAGTACCTAAAAGGCTGCGCAAAAACCAAGTTAGTGTAGGAAAGAAGACTGATTTTAAAGTGTGTGACGATTGCGAGATAAATCATCTAATTGACGATCATTTTATGTATAAGGTAGATTGACACAAAGACAAGTGAAGTGCTTTGTGTCGAAGTTGATTATAGCAGATATCGATAATTGCTATTAATAAAAGCATGTAAGAACGGTTTAAAATTGAAGAAGTCAAGAAAAAGGCATGATACAAAGGTGTTTTAACAACGCTCGGTTGGCTTGTAAAGTTAGGTTTGCTTTATAAGATGCTTACCTTTGAAATATGGTTAAATGAGCTCGAGGAAGAAACAGAAGGTTTCGAGGAAGAAAGTCCCGAGGAATAAACCGAAAGTTAGATTTGTGAAGAGGTCATCTTCACAAATACTTTGGTGGAAGTTCATAGTTTAAGTGACATTGGCAGTTTGGATATCTGAAGAAGCCCCGATCTTGCGTACAACATATTGCTTTCCTTGTTCTCCACCTTGACGTAAAGTTTCATCGCGTTGCTCTGCAGTAATTGCATCTGTAACATGCTTTGACGTGCGAATTTGCTCCTTAAGAACGCGATAGTTTACTATTTCTTTCAAGATGAAAATATACTCTTCATGAGATATGAGTGTGTCTGATATATCCTTTGAGACGAGAGAAGAGATACTGTCTAACTTTGACTATGCTAAAGTTTTGATTTTATCGTGTTTTTTGGCTTTTGATTCGAAAAGTCTTTGAGTCTTATCCACAACAGTAGCACCAAGACTTAATAACAAACCTGTTGAAGCGGGAACAACAGTTATCGGCCAACCCAAGCCTGTGGTAATTGTTGCGAAACTCGCAAAATTTTGAGCTGTTATTGTTACTGCAGTTGAAGTGTCACTTATTTTCATTGCATTGACAAGTACGATAATGCGTTTTTTTAGAAGAAGTTCATCTGATAGGAGACGAAGGCGGTTGTAGCACAAAGAGTCTGTTTTTATATAGAAACGCAGCGTATTTTGAGATAACTGGAATGTATATAACTCACTTTCACTACAAACATAACAACTGGAGTAAATGAATTATGAACTCGAGTAATGGGTTTACAAAAATGGACTCAAGAAAAGCGAGTCTGTTAGAGCTTACGTTTATCTTGTTCTTACCAGTCAAGCTTCAGCAAGACATGGAATGCTAGGAAATACGGCTCAATCACTAACTTCCCAACGACTCTTTTATGATAATCTAGAGGATGTTATCAACAAAACAGTGTCTTTACAAGATGATATAGTACGGTACCAAAGTACTTTAACGTACGCAAGATTTAGGTTAGACTACTCAGTTGGCAAGGAACTATATATGCTACAATCAGGTATGTTACTTAAATCTCTAAATCAAGTAATTCAAGGTTTCAACGACAAAATTGTTGTCAATACGAGTGGTTTTGAGCTCGGTTTTCAACGACCTTTGTCGGTTAAGCCGTTCTCGGTAAATCACAAGCATCGCCTCGCGGCCGTATCAGCGGAAGAGCAGAGCCCGTTCAAGGATCACACGTTAGACGATCACAACGATGAAGTACAAGCAATAATTTCAGCAATAGCTAGTCTATCGCTTTTTGTGATTTGGTGGATACTTTAAACAATAGGCTATTAAAGAAGCAATTGAAATTAAAAACAATCACACATGCTCAGCAGCAGCAGTCACAATCTTTTTGATGAAATTTAACACACCAGTAATAATTGACCCAATGATTCCTGGAAGAGCGGCCGCTACCCGCTGCACTTTACCCGCTAGTCTACCTAAGAGCCTTGCGAGAGCATTTTGCTTGTTTTTGACCCACTCTTTACGTTTTAGGATCTATTGGAGGTGTGCTGCCTTTTGTAATTGTAGTAGTACCAGTCAATGATGTAATTATGGTAGATATTAATAGATATAACGCTCTCAAAACAGCAGTTATCGTTAACACACGTTCTCTCAATATGAGTTTTAGTTATTCACGGATCTCAGATCTTCATTTATAATGTTTTTCATAGTTTGACGTAATTGAAAAAAATGTGAATTGAGCTCCTTACGATTCTGAGTTTTGATCTCTAGTCGAGCATAACGTTCTTCTTTAAGCTCAGCAATGCAGGTTTTTATTCGATCACGAAGCTCATCAGAGTACTCGGGATTATCTTTAATTTCAGCAAGCTTATTTTGTTCCTTCTTGAGATGTACATCAAGTTCTGAGAGTTTTGAAGCGTTGTTTTCTAGCTCAACATTTATACGTGTTAGAGTACCGAGAAATTCTGGCATATCCAAGTCTGTGTTTGTACCAATATATCTCGTAGTTTCTTCAATAATTTCATTAAGATTTTCAGGCGACAAGTCGTCCATTTCAATTTCAGTTGGTAGGTCTTGTAAGATTAGTCTAGAGCGTATTTTAAGCTATGCAGGAGATTCAATTCCTAGTAAAGAACAAGAAAGAGAAGCACCAAGCCAAGTGCAAAGTGTACTTGATGCTAAACAAATCATACGGTTGCTCTATATTTACTTTGAAAAAACGAAGTTCTCTTGATTAACAACTATGACGAGATCATGACGTACAGAGATTTTTGGTTGTCAAAAAAGAAAAAGTCAAGACGTATATTTCAGGGCATTGATGATGCCTCAGCGCTAAAGTTAAGAGTGGGAAGCAAAGGCACTACTGGAGATGTGGGGAAACAGCTGCTTTCAAGACGCATGGCAATCGTTTTTGCATTGCTATTAATTTCGAATTGCTAAATGACATTTTTCACCTTAGAAAAAGCACTGCTCGCGGGTTTTCTGATCGACTCTGGCACATAGTGTGTGAGTTAATCGTACCACTCGTTGAGTTTGCTCTCGACAAAAATGCTATTTATATTTTTATTACAAAACCCTCAACTACCAACACTTTCCGGGGAATTCCCCCAGACGTGATTTAATTACTGCGACTGCGCCAGAATTTTTGTGCACGAATGCGCCAGAACCCGCCATTACACCTCTCTAAAACTGTATTTAGAAACTCCAAAGTACCCAAGGTACATTAAATGTTTTTTAATTTTTTTCTATTATTCATGTCTGTAGTTTGATCTATGTTTGTCTTAATCACGTTGTACATTTTCTCTCTGAAATTTGGGGCAGTGTTCTATTTCAGCAATTATTCATCCTGGTCAAGCGCAACAGCATAGACTCTTTCGTCGAATTATCCATAATGACAATTGTTTTCCTCGACTTACTCACTCACTCACTCACTCACTCACTCACTCACTTACTCACTCACTCACTCACTCACTCACTCACTTACATACCTGCTTGCCTGCCTGTAGAATACTAAAAATCTAACCTGCCAAGTTTTCAGGAAACACTTCTCTATTTACGACATCCAGTGCTTCATTTATGTTCACTTCAGAATAATATATTGGTGATATCTTCTTTTTATGATAATCATTTAGGAAAGCAAATGTATTGTTGTGGTCACCAAACTTTATTGAAACATACGCTCCATCATTATCGAAATGTACAGCAGCTGTTCGAAGAGGATCCCAACCAATAATATCCATCCTTTAAAATTTAACATAAAAAATAAAAGATATTTTAAAGAGCCCGATATGTACGTACGTTTTCTTTCTGATAAGATTATACTATTAACTGTTAGTGCTACGTTCATTTATCAAAATTGAATAACAAGACAAAATATATGATGTTAATTTTGCCAAAGCATAACTTTTTATATATAAGTCGCTTAAAACAATTATTAAAATACTGGAAACAATTAATTGCATTAGACACGGAAAATGTGACTGATTAAGTTATTAGCTACTCTATGATTATTAATGAAATGATCCTGGACAACTAAACAATAAGTGTGATAAAACCATTTCTATGTAATTTATTCATGTTATTGTTTATTATAGCTTTTGATAGCATAATTTTATACAGATCATTCTTTTAGTGAGAAATTATTATTAAAATCCTTGTCAAATATGAATTATTGCAATGATAAAGTACTTATTAAACGGCATCTACTATCAGGGGCGGGTTCAACCCCCTGAAAACCCTGCAGTTGCAGGGGGTAAATTTTTGTCAAGGTTGTTATGTTTATAAATCCATCTTGATGAATTGGAAGAACAAAATCGGTCTATGCGTGGAAAGATAAACTAACCTTTCCTTAACTTAACTACAGTGGAAACATAGCTTAAACGGGTCTTTCATAATACGGGTAATATGTCTTTAGGGCTTTAATCTTAAACTTTATATTTTTTAAGACCCATTTATTTTAGCTACAACCTATTACGGCGTTGCAGTTTTTAAGTGCTAATTCCAAGAATCTTAGTCTGTGTTTTAGATAATTTGTAGATTAGATGGAGTAACCAATTGTTTACTTTACAGACCCTATCAAGGCAATCCCGTCAACTAAAATTGCAGCAGTCCTGAAGATATACAAAAGTTAAAATTCTGCAAATCGATCTCATCTAGGTAATCAATCCTGCAAATCCTGCAAAAATATTTGTTTCCAGTCTTTTTTCAGGATTTAGAGCAGATTTGTGTATATTCAAGACACTTAGTTTCAACAACATTTAGCCCAGTCGTCAAAATATACTTTTTCTCTTGATTGAATTCGACTGGAATACAATCTCTTTCATTTAAAAAATGGATAGACTGTGAGTTGCTTTGCAGGAAGAAAATTTAAAGTTAAATAAATATATTTTAATAAATAATATGCTATATAGTGTCGTGAAGAGTGATGTTTTGAGTTAAGGGCTTGCTTAGCAAATCTTTTCCTGTATTTGGGTGCATTCTAATTCCAATGTCTCTTTTCCTGGATTACATCCCTATAATGTAAATGTGTTTTCTTTTTATTTTTATTTTCTCATGAAAGTTTTAATTACATGTAAATAATGGAGCTGATTCTATAGAGATAAATAATAATTCTTTTTTGTTGTATATATATATATTACATTACCTAAAGCTATATCAATTACCTAAAACTGTGATAACAAAGAAAGGAAATTTGAGAAGCTTAGTTGCTTTGTATTCAATATGCCGTCACTTGGTCACTTGTTTGTTCTTGTATATAGAAACACAAAACCAGAAGTTATGTAATTGCTAAACTAACTAACTAATTATATACCATACCGTTTAGATTTTTAATCAAAACAAATAATTATTTCATGCTAACTATATTTTTGTCATGGATTTATCAAGATTTGAACTTAACATTACTTTGAATTAGATGCAAACAAACATATTATATAAGTATATGTATAACACTTTCAAGGATTTACAAGGATTTTTTCACACATGAATTCCATTCAAGGTCCTTTTTTATTTCAGCTCTGAAACATCTGGAATTGCTTGTATAGCTCAGTTTCTATACTCATAGTATGAGATAGTTCTTCATGTGATGTTTTACGATGTTTATCTTGTGCAGAACTGTTTTTAAACTGTGAATTTTATTATAAACATCCTCTTCTTGGTTTTATTATTGATGACAATATTGCTATGTTTTCCACTTTTGACTCTATTTTTAATATTTGTGTTTCTAATATATGCCCTTGGCTTGTTTAGTTAAAAAAGAGGCTAATTATAATTGTGAAGTAAAAAATTGGTCCTCCTTTATTATTATTTTCTCGTTGAGTTCTGCTATTAAAGGTTCCATAATTACTTCTTATCCTGATTTAGGCCTTGTGAAATACTGCACAGTATTTAATCAGCGGATACTTCCTCATGAAAAAGATTGTGGTTTTAGTCCTTTGAGAATACTATTTTCTAAAAATGTCTAAAACTCTAGTATCTAAAGATTTTTTCCCCAACCATTTTGTTCCTTTGATTTGCAGAAAACATGAAAAGAAAAAGCATAAAATTAAAAACATATCTCAAGAGTCAAAAAAGTCTACCACAATACAAACAGCTAGACAATCAAAACTTCCCATTGTTGATGGTATGTGGTCAAAACCAACACTAATTAAATATTTCAAAACTAATAACTCTAATCCTTCTTTACAATCTTCTACGTATATTTCGTTGTCAGTTTCTCTATTTCCTACCACAGTTAAAAATAAAACAGTTGATTTAAGTCCAATCTCATCACCATCTTCTTTTATATTAAAACATCAAGTGCATCATTAGCTATTTCTTCAAATGATTTTAATATGCCTGTGTCATCTGCTATTTCTTTAAATAAAGGTGAGATTACCTCTTATTTTGGTAACAAAAATTTAGTTATGCACCTTTTTTTATAGGCAACAGGTAAATTTGGCTCAGCCTCAATTATGCTTAGAAATTTTAAGAATTGAGCCTTAATCTATGCTTAGCATATGCTTAATTTTTTGGCAATTCCCAGTCGAATTATTCTTATATCTGTAATGCTTATAAAAAAAAAGTGTACCGTCTTTCTTATCTGTCCATGTCCAGATTCTGTCCTAGGCATGCTGACGAGCCCTGATGTCGGGCGAAACAGATTTCTTCTTTTTTAGATAAGCATCAGATGAATTTAACTAGTTTTCCAAATAATTTTCAGCACCTGCATGATTATGAGCTTCGTGTTTGTAAAAAAGGTATATATTCTTTATTTACCTTTTACGATAATTTTGTGCATTAAACCATAAATATTCTTTTGTCCAAGATCTGTATATAACTAGCTAGCCAATTTTTTGGAAAAAGAACTTCTACTTTTTGAAACTCTTTTATGTTTTCTCGTTTAGTGTACTAATTAAAATGCACCACATTCTTATTGAATAATAAAAGCAATGAATGTTCTACCTCGAGTTTCCATCATCGTAAGTGTTTATCCGTTTTGTTTTCTGCGAATTTGGCGCACGTGTTTATATCGTTATATTTATCGTGCGTTTATGTTTTGACAATGTGGTTGCATTTTTCAAAATTTTTTATGCGCACATATCGACTAATTTACATTTGCAAGAAAGTGTTTTACGGCAATCAAGGGTGGGTGGGGGGGGGGGGTTCCAATTTCAAAAATGTTTCCGTCGCGTCAGCCCCAACCAAGGTGTGTCCTCCTACGTCACTATATATAGCAGATTTTGCAGGGTAAACCCTCAACTCCTGGATCCGCCCCTGTACGATTCAATTTGTTTTAGTTTGCGCTTCCTAGCATTCTAGAAAATACTATGTTTTAAATAATAGAGAAATGTACTTGCCTTTAAAATCAATTGTCTTTCATAGTTATAAAGCCGAATTTTATTATTTTTCATTCATAATTTAAAGTTCGTCAAAGTTAATTTAACAATTTTTAATATTTCCAAAACAAATGTAATTATAAATATAACCATTACCTTAGAGTACTTAAGGTTAGGATTTAATAATTCTTATTAGGTCAGGAATTGGGTGATGACAAGAAGAGAACCTTTATTAAGCAATAGGAAATACAAATATTATCTTACATTGCCATTACATAGAAAGTATATAAATTGTGCCCCAAAATCACTTCTTCAACATTGCATTTCATAATTTCTTCTTCTTTTTCGTAACTTTTATAATCTTAAAATATAATAAATATAATAATTAAGTATTGTAATAGTTAATGTAATAATGAATTTGAATGCCCCACCTATCACTTGCTAGGTTTATTCTGGAATATTAAAATAATAATAATATAAATTATTAATAAGCCTTTTTACACAAACATTTGTGCAAAACATGCAAAGCGTAAACAGAAGACCCAATTTCTCTTTGATAATGCTCTTTAATTTATTCGTTATATTTAGTTTTTTTTGTAATTTATTACATGACTATTTCTTTCTATAGTCAGGCAACAATGACTAAAAATGAGAAAATGTTATGTAATGTTGAATAATAATAATAATGTTTTTGATATGCCGAACTAAGCTTAATCAGTTTAAAGTAATATAAGGGAATAGCTTAAAATAATATAAATTAATTGTTTACATCAGTAAATTACCAAGAATGATCGGCGAGGGAATTAACAACCGGATATACAAATACAATGAAGACACAACGCTTCGTGAATTAAAGGATTTTAAAAACTTCTATACAGGAACTTTAATAAATATACTATAAAGAAATGATTCCGTCAGCAAATCAGCCAGCTCAACTTTACAGTTTACAAAAAACGCATAAATTTGACGACATCAATAACATTGATGTAAGGGACTTGAAAATTCAACCTATTATAGCTCAAGTAAGGACATGTACATACCAAGCGGAAGCTTTATTTTTAAAGATTTGTCATCATGTTTTATTAATTATTGAAAAACTGACATACATAATTAAAAATATTAAGATTATATTTGACGTTAAATTTTACCAACAAATAGACTGTGGTACAATGGCGGTCCGTTGCCCATAGCTTTCTGTAAAATATTTATGACCAAAATGGAAAAAAAAGATAATGTTGAACTATCAAAACCTGAGTTTTATAGAAGATTCGTTAATAATTCTATACGTAAACCGAAGAAAAATGTAGCTGATGAGCTATTTGAGAAATTCAACAATTATCATAATAAGATCAGATTTACGACCGAGATTTCACATATTTATTGGACACTTAAATTCTATACAATGACACCGCAATAGACACGTCTGTACATAGAGGGAAAGACAAAGTACCAGTTCATTGGAATTGTGAAGTACCCAAAAAGTTAAAACGCAATACAATCGACGCATATTTGTTCAGAGCGCAGAGAATTTCCTCAAGTTCTGGTAATGAAAAAGGGATTATTGAAAATAAGTTCCTGCCTGCTAGTTTTCCAAAACAATGTGTCTCTAATACTATCAGGCAATTCGAAATAAGATGGAACAACACTGATTATCCCTGAAAACCTGTTTAAAAAATTGAAACCCTATGTGTGTATCGATCTACCATTATGTTTGAAAAACGGAAGTGTTGCAAAAACATCCATGTGCATTCGTGAATTTCTTGAGTTAACGAAGAATAAGAATACAGCCTTCATCAAGTGGAATACAAATAAAATGAAATGTCTGTTTTAACTCAATAGCCAAAATCTACAGCCGACTGTAAAATTTATGTTAGCAAATGTTTATAAGGGGAAACATACCTCGTTAAAAAAGAAGAAATGTAGAAATATGGTGGGGAAAACACAATTCGCTTAAAGGCAATTCTGAATCTACTAAACGTTTAAAAAGAATGATAATAACCAATTTTCCAACTAAAACATTATAATCTCTGTATCACATAAAAGCAGAAAAAGGAAAAACTTGGAACCTTTCCAAAATGCACTGGAAAATCCATCACTCAACAATCAACTTGAGACAAGGCATTTAAAGATTTTTAGAAACTGCATAACCTAATTGATTTTATAATCAGAACAAAATAAACCCATTAATTGTCATGACACCCGTCAAAATTGATGTGATCTCAATTTTAGTATTTTCTAATAAAAATTGTAGATACTTTGTAAAATAGTCAAAAAGCTTTTATTAAATTAGTTTTTAATAATTAAATTTTTAACTTTTTAATAAAATTTTGTTTATCTGATATTACAACATCGTAATTTCGATTACGTCGTAATGTTTATTAATTAAAGTAATATTTATA
Organism: Dendronotus venustus; assembly: GCA_031834005.1. Classification (NCBI taxonomy): domain Eukaryota; kingdom Metazoa; phylum Mollusca; class Gastropoda; order Nudibranchia; family Dendronotidae; genus Dendronotus; species Dendronotus venustus. Next base: position 11,673 of record JAUEKX010103636.1, read on the forward strand.
GATTTTCGAGTTTAAGTAAGTTATCATAAATTTTTCTAATGTTAAGATGTTAAGAAAAGTATTTTTGTATTGTTATATCATGTTATAAATCATCATTAAAACTTTATACAGATTTTAAGAATATTTGGCATTGTTCCTGACTAAAATATATGCAAAATGAAAATTAATAACAAAAAAATATGTACAAACAATTTTTTGTCACCTTTCAAAAGAATTTTGTCAAGAGTAACAAAGCATTCCCTTCTAGATCTTCGCGAGAAAAAGATGTAACTCATAGACTAAGAGAAGAGTTTTGATTTTTTGATTTTATGAAAATTTATGATTTTAAAAATCTTCACTAAATTATCAAACAAATTTGAATTAACTTTCTTAGAAGTATTACGTAGTTCAAAAGGTAACTTCATTGTTGATTGTATGTATGAACATCTTTATCTTTCTATTTATGAATATTTTGATACCTTTCTTTTCAGTTTCTTGATAAAGTCAAAGAAGAAAGTAAGCGTCTAGTTTTACTTGGAGATTTTAAAATAGTTCTATTGGATATAATAATATAGTAATATATAAAAAGTTAAGAAGTTGAGTTCTTTGTCAACGCTAATTCTAATTATATTGTTATCGATAAGAATAAAACAGCAATTTGAAACTATATTAA
>JAUEKX010103747.1:0-12324 GCA_031834005.1 Dendronotus venustus
TAAATACAGAACGGATTGGACTAATTTCTTTAAAATCGAGACTGCAGAAATTTACTTTAATTTATTCTTAATTTTCCACTCGGCTATCATGGCCGGGAAAAAAGCCTTTGAATTTACAAGGTTGATGGAAGGATTACGACAAACAGAGATTTTTAGTATTATAGATTACTATGGCAAGATGTATTCAATCTTACTCTCTGAGGTAATTATAATACTCAGCTGGTGTCCCAAAACCATGAAAACAAGGAAGATGTTTATTTTCTATGTCCTTCAAATCAGGTGAACATCCTAGGATGGGCGCAATGGATGTGTGCCCCTTCATCCCTGTCCATGATGTTTCCATGGAGGACTGTGTTAACTGTGCAAAAGAATTTGGGGAGAGATTAGCAGTTGAACTTGGAGTTCCAGGTAAATACATTTCTACTTTATATCTTGGTGAACGAAATGGCATGAGTTGGCGTACAATAAAAGTAGTATAACACATGTGACAGCTTGAGGGAGGCTACAATTTGTATTGTTGCATAACAAAAAGAGGCTAACAAACGTTATTTGTTTCTCTAACCTGTTTTTGCTTACCTGGTAGTAGTAAGATGGATTTGATCTATTGAAACGATTCTGTTCCAATGAAAAGAACAATCAGTGAAACAAAATAGATTTCATCTCTCATTTCAAAATAACATTAATCTAAAAAAACATAGTTAAAAGTGTCTTTCTTGGACCAAAAACATGTAACTGGACTCAGTTTCATGGAATGTGGTGACCCGAAACAAAAAGACTGATGAGACGGAGCTAATCAAAGCCGTTGTGTTGTCAGATAGTATTTTTCTCTTTCTGTCAATTCAAAACAAAGTTGAGATATTGTTTTTCTCTTTTCCTAGTTTTCTTGTCACTTTTGTCATTGCAATCACATCGATAATGTATGCTCTACACAACAAAATAGCTTTCCACTGTCAATGCACTTCAATATATTATTCAGCCAGCTATTTGACTCACTGACTGGTATTTGTAAAAAGGTTGATATGTAAACCTGCCACGTTTGAATCTATAAAGAGGTTAAACTTATATATGATAGACCATACATTGGTGCTACATGTGTTCTATGTAGCTTGTGTTATGAATATCATCTACTGTCATTTAAAAATGCCAGTTTGATAACAATAAAGAATGAGGACCATTGGGGCTGCCATACATGTTTTGAAAAAATGTTTTACTCCAAAATTACTTTTGAAAATGTATATATAGTATGTGTCTCAAATTTGAATAGATTCACATTATTTACAGAAAATTATTGATTATGCCTTCTTGTATGTCAACAGTCTTTTTGTATGGTGCTGCTGCAACAGCAGAGAATCGGAAAACTTTACCCAAGATCAGAGAAGGAGAGTACGAAGGTTTGCCAGAAAAGGTAAGTAATTCATCTAGGGGTAAAGTATAGTGTGTGCGCCATTCTCAATACTGAGCGTTGGGTAACTAGGATTAGTCTGTTATTTCTTGGCGTATGGCAAATTTATTGTGTTAGTTTGTCATGTCTTTCCACACCGCTCTTACTTTTCTGGATCCCAACACACTTGGCCATCAATAATTTACTGCCAGGCAGACAGGAGAACCAAAAAACTACTGCATTGCCTAGGGATCAAACCATTGTCGTTTTTGACACAATTGAATTTTGGACTGTGTGATGGACACTGTAGCGACAAAGCGATCAGGCTGCTTAGATAATGGGTGTTGGATTAAACATTTTGTGATACAGGTGAATTCATCTATTAAGACGATGATCTTTTGTCTTTTTTATAGATAAAGTATAAAGATAAGTGGAAGTTTGTATCATAATCATGAACGGTGAAAGGCTTGAATTTATCATTCATACTTGACTGCTTACCAATATACATTTGTGTGTACAATACATTTATTTTCTTTGCCTAGAACTTGTCCAACAGAGGTTGGGTGCATTATAAATTGGATAGTTTTCATATTTGTTATCAACCATTACCAAAACATTTGCCTTTCAGTTGAAGAAACCCGAGTGGAATCCTGATTTTGGTTCTGCTGAATTTAACCCAGCGTGGGGCGCAACAGTTACTGGAGCAAGACAGTTCTTGATTGCTTTCAATGTCAATATCCTCTCCACAAAAGAGCAAGCCCACAGAATAGCCTTGAACATCAGAGAAAATGGAAGAGGTGCAGAACAAGTAAGAACCTAAATGGAGATGCCAGTCTATAAAGAAAAAATGCTAGTTATATATTATTGATTATTTAGATGGTAAAAAAAATATATGTATCTATGTAGATTCAAATTTTCATCCTTTCCTCTTCCATTATAGCAGTATGTGGTGTTACAGAGTCTTATCCATTGCCATTGTACCTTATAGAGACCATTAAAATAAAATGTTTCTGACCAGGCAGTGTTGGTTTTTGATTTGCTTTTTTTTGCTTTTTGAAGTGGAAATAACTGTATTATCAAATATGGAATATGTGTTACTTTTTATTTGTTTTATATCTCCTCAGCCAGGTTTGTTTAAAAATGTCCAAGCTATTGGATGGTACCTGGAGGAAGCCAACATGGCTCAAGTGTCGATCAACCTGACCAACTTTAGCGTCACAGGCATTCACACTGTGTACGAGGAGTGTGTAAAAAATGCAGAGGTTTGTGGATATTGTTTATTCTCATCCTTGATCTCCCCCTATCATGCTTTTTCTTATTCTTCTGGTTGGGCACATTCACGAGGAAAATAAATGCTTTTTTTTTATCAAGTTCAACAGTTAATATTTCTAGCATGAAGATCACCACAAGCTACAAAATAAAAGAGGTGGAAAATTAACTGTGTGAAAAATCATATAATTAACTTTGAGAGGTTTATCTTGCAATGCTTTGGAGATGTGTTTATCAAACATTGTATCAACAATGGAGATGTGTATAATATCAATGACCAATGCATTTCTCCAACCAGGAAATGAATATTGCTGTGGTTGGGGGCCAAGTTGTGGGGCTGGTGCCTTTGCAAGCGATGATGCAAACTGCTGACTACTACATGGAGAAGGAAAATCTTTTCATTTTAGAGGAAGACCAGAAGTTGAGACTGGTAAGTATGCTTTGATAATAATGAATTCTTTTTTTGGTTGTAGAATATTGCGACAATGACATGGTCATCAGGACTTTGTTATTCAAGTTTTCTTGGAGTCACAGTGTTTGATTTGTTTTTGAATCTTTGTACAACCTTGAAACCTTGATCACAGAAGTAATGATTTGTTTGGGGGAAAATTTTAGAAAAGTTCCACCAGAATATATTATTATAAACTTGTTTAACTTTCATTCAAACACCTTTTATCTACCTTATTAGGTCATCAACCGACTTGGACTTAATTCACTTGGGGCTTTCAGTCCAAAGGAAAGGATCATTGAGTGAGTGTAGTGAAATATAGTCTTTATTTGGTAAAGAATAAATATTTTTCATTTAGTTACATTGTTGGTACCATGGGGAGATATGTTTTTTAAAAGTTGCATGGCATCACATGAACTGAAAGTTTTCATTTATAAATTAAACTCAGAATTAACACATATGAACTACAAATGATGAATGTATAAATTGTTACCAAGGTGGCAGATATTCTAAAACCTTGAATAAGTATGATTTTAACCCCCTCTTCTTTTTCTAAGTTCACCTTGTGTTTGGCTATGAACTTTAAACTAAACCTGAAACATTTCAAAATTGATATCAGAGGGTTCATATGATTCTGAATGAATATTGTGAATAACTTGAATGATAGTAGATCTTTGATGTCCCATGTAAAATGATTTCAGCTTACAGATTTTTTTGGGGGGGTATCACTCATGGGATGCATGCACGCACACACATCTACACACATACATTTACTAACTGCACACATGAAAACATTTGTTTTATAACCTTTCCGTATAACTCTAAAACAAACAAAACCTAACAACCTGTATACAAAATTATATCAACAGGTATATGACTCAGCCAGAGACAGATGGCGCCCTAGCCAGTATGGATCTCAAGGACTTCATCCTTACCCTGGGGTCAAGGTCACCCACTCCTGGTGGTGGATCTGTAGCAGCTCTTGCCTCTTCTTTGGTAGGTGGCTATTGTGGTTTGGGTGTTAAGGAGGTGGGTAGGGGAGGGGAATCATATATATCCAGGGGTGTACACCTTTCAGGTTTTGTCTGATTTCAGATTATTTTTACTATCCAAGTAGACTGAAAAGCCATACGTTTTTGTTTCCACATTACTATCTGATTGGAATGTGACATGTGTCAGATTATTTTTGGATTTGCCAGTTATCTACATCCCTGTAGATCTATTTTCTCTCATTGTAACAAACGTATCATTCATCAGATTACCTCTCCTGTAAGAGATATTCGTTTTTGTGTTGAAACAATAAATAAATGATTATCGTGACCCGCCGTCTCTTTCTGTAATCTTTATTCAAACACCAACCTCTATTTCCCACTATCAGGGTGCTGCCTTAGGCTCCATGGTTGGTTTCCTGAGCTATGGCAACAAGAAATTTGCCAGTCTTGACAGTCAGATGAGGAAACTGATCCCTCCACTCTACAAGGGCATGAAAGATCTTGTTGTCTACATCGACGCAGATGCTATTGCCTTCACTGAGTTTATGGTACGTTTAAAAAAACCCAGTTAAGTTTGATATCTAACTGTTTCATATATCCATACTCTACTATATGGCTGGCAGATCCTCTGTTTTATGGGTCTCATTTTATATTGTGCTTGATAAAATAGCCAGAATCATAACCTTAAAACCTTTGGAGAGGGGGTGGAAGGGGCACATCACACAGAAGTGACTGGCTTTTGTTATGGATAAGTTAACAACAAAAACATCTTTTTGTTACTTTACGCTATTCAAAGGATTGAATCAAGCTGTCTTTGTTGAATTCAATCATCAAAAGCACATGAATAAAATAACCTTATGTATTTTTCCTTCTCATTTTCAGATGGCATTAAAACTCCCAAAGAAGACACCTGAAGACATTCAATTGTAAGTCGGCTCGGCTGTACATTTGCATTCAGCAGTTTGTTGTGAAAGTTTTCTAAAACTTTTTTGAGATATATAATCAATTCTCTTTTTGCATAGGGTTTTTTATATGGCAGACTGCCCACAATAAAGGTTGTTAAAGGTTAACTAATGGAAACAGTCTACCTAACCTTGGTATTTTCTCTCGTGATAAAAGAGTCAAGGCACATAACTTCATCAGTACCCACTTCTTCTGTTTGTTACATGTCCCCACAACATACATTACATGCATTACATACTGTACATTGACAGGAGAGACGAAGCGATGAAGAGTAGCATGCTCCAGGCTGTGCAAGTTCCGATGAATGTCGCAGAAATTGCCAATACCATGTGGCCACACTTGAAAGAGTTAGCTCGAATCGGCAACATCAACTGTAAATCTGATTTGCAGGTAAATATTTATCAAGCTTGGTTTAATGCCTTCTACATCTCAAGTCTATAGACAGAGATGCTTTGATAGCTTTTCTTATTTTGCAAGGAAAAAACAGGAAAGCTGAAGACAATGCACTAACCTCAATGCTCACTACCGACAGGTTTTTTCTGTGTTGTGTGGTGAAGGAAGGGGAAATTTACTATTGCTCTGAAAAATAGTCAGATATTCACCAGCACTGTGCACGGCACAAATATCAATGATAGATGATCAGGCCGCCTTTTTACTCAAACGAATTCACAAAATGATGTAAATAGGGCATGTTAAAAAAGTTTGATTGTTTAACAGTTTAGTATTTGAAAAGGGGCAACCTTTCAGAGTAAATCATAGTTTTGATTTTGAAGATACTGTAAGTAGAGATGAATTTACGAACAACAAACTCGTGAAAAAATTTGTGAAAATTTTTGTTTACAATTTTTTTTGCTTTTTTAAAAACCAGCTTTCGCAACTTCTGATACATGTCTGTGACATATGTAGGTATTGGTCATATACAACTCTTTTAGGAAAAACCCCAATAAAAATCAGTAGAAGGACAGATGAAGTAACCTTTTATTTTTCCTGTGTTCCACAGACAGGGGCTCGAATCTTGGAGACTGGGGTTTGGGGGGCTTACTACAACGTCTTGACCAACCTCGACCAGATAGAAGATCCGGAATTCTCCAAAAAGGTAACTTGGGCGGGGTGAAATACTGCATTAGAAGATACTTTATACAGTGTCCAGACACAGTGGCTTGATCACCTGCTTGCCATAGTTCTTGATCCTACTTCACATGCCCTGTGTTTTGTAAAAGTTGGTTATTGGGGCATTTATCTCATTCACAATTTAAGACTGACCGTGGAGCTGGGCAAAAGACACATTTTTTATTATTTTATTTATTTATTTAGAATCTATCATCAGTAGATCTCTCTATAGATTAAAGGGAGACAAATACAAGATAGCAATTAGCAGACCTGGTAATTAGCTGACCATAGTCAGCATGAAGACAATATAAGCAGGCATCATGCCAGCAATGTGATTGAAGACACCAAATCCTTTTGCCTCAATTATGTCAGAATAATATGTGAACGATTTCCATTATTTGAAAATCTGAGGGAAAGACATTTGTACGAAGCTTGTTATGATTACTTCCGGAAATACAGTGAGGAACTATGTAGCTGGTTTGTTTGTGAAGCTTAAGCCTAGTCCTTTTTGCAATTTCTCCCTTTTTTAGAGATGTTATCTGCTTTCCTGAAACTTATATATTGTTGATTAATAACAAAGAAGAATTAGTGGTATTTTTGTACATTCACTCTTTCTTTTCTGTTGCTTTTCTTTCAAAGGTTAAAACAGACATTGATGCAGCTATAGCCACAGCTCAAAAAGAGCGAGATGAAATGCTGGAGATCCTGGCCAACAGAAAAGACTAATAATAACAAGGACTGCATGGCATCTGCTGATTGTTTTTCTTTCAATTCAAACTTTTCCTGATGTTGTCAGTAATTTAGTGTTAAAGGTTTCCTTGTTTTTTTTAATGTTAAAAAAGCCCTGCTGTACACTCTTTCATTCTTTTTTATCAAACAGATAATTTGTTATATTCCATGTTCTACTTTAACCACCTTGATAGTCTGACTCGCATAATTTCTTTACTATTTGCTTACGAGTGATAACATGTTTGTTGAATAGAATAAATGATTTAGAATGTTGTATATTTTTATTCTTTACTTTTTGCCTAATGATTTATGAATTTTAATCCATGTATACCTAAAATATTCATCGGACTTGTTATTTTTTACAGAGCGCCTATTTAAAAGATGAATTTTTTATTTGTATTTACAATCATATTATTTGTGTATTTAAAATTATTATATTCTGATTTGATATATTATTTATTGCAAGTCGTAATCAAATTATGAATCTTTGTTTTGTTTATGAAGCTCAACTCTATCTGAGACATTAGTGAATGGTTTTATTTCTTTTTAAAAAATCAAACTTTCTATAAGACGTTTGTCTGTATTCTTATACTATGATATAAGCAAATTATTTAAATATCAACTAGGGATTTTAAGAAAGATACAATGAAGTATTTGAAAGTGAAAATCTACCACACAATTTTTCTTATATCTTATAAAGATGAAATTTAAAGTTTTGCTATATAATAACAGTATTATGAATTGTTATATTTTATATTAATGTTTCAACTTTGTGTCTCACATATTAAAAACTCTTGTTGCACAATAAACTGCTGAAGCACTAAAGCATTCAAGTGATGAACTTCTCGTTGTTGTACTTTTAGATGAGAAGTAAAACGTAGTCACATAATAACATTATACTTTTGTATACTTGTAATTTATACCAGTATTTTTACCTTTGATATGCTATAACAATTTTGATACATGTCATCAAAAAGTCACTACACTTGCAATACTTCATCTCTCCTTTCCAACATTCATTGTTACATTTGTACCTTTGCTGAAGTAGATCCATTTTTCCAACTGTTTGGAATTCAATACTTATGAAGAGTCAATGTATTCTCTTAACATACAAATCCAGCAGGGAAAGCTTTACCCCTTACAATAGATTTTTCTTTCAGATCTTTTATAGAGTAAGAAACAGTAAAACATTTTAAAAAACCACTGAATGATGCAAAACATAATGTATGGATCCTTGTTAGAGACGAAGTTGACAAATATACTGATCATATTTAACTATAGTTTATATCTCTACTAAAGAAAAAGAAGCAATAACCCAAATCATTCCAAATGTCTGTCTTTCACACCTCTTTTTAACCACCTCTATATAAACCTTTGTTGCAATTTAGTAGTTATTCGTTGAATACCATTTATTAACATGCACAGTTTTCTTGCAATTAGATATTGATGAATTTTGCTCATATTTCAACTCTTTTAAAAATGGCTTTTTCACTCGTTATAACTGAAGATATGAATATGATTTTTCAATACTATTATTATGCTTGGGTAAACGCCAGTGTTTATTTATTTTGTTTATCATCTGTATTTGATATATCTGTTTTATGCAAGTTAGCCTACAGTGTAGGTTCTCTCATTCATTAAATAAATGAAAAGAAACAGTAAAATTTGTTTTGTTTGCAGCTGAGTAATGCGCCCTGTGTATTGCTCATAGTGCCATTTAAGGCGCGCATAGTGGGCTAATCAGTTGATGGCTGAAAGTTTCAACATAAATTAGTTATCATTAGCCTCAGGGAAACTATTAAAGCGGCATAATGATACATCAGAAAAGTGTTGTGATGACACTAAGCATCAAATAAAAGCTTTCTGGTGATAATAAAATTAAGTATTATATTGAATGATAGATATTCAGTGCAGCACATATTCATCAAAGTCATGAAGTAGTTAAACTAATTGAAAATTCCCAACTGCATTCCCTCTTTATCTTCGGTTTTTTTTTTCATGTATTAGTTTAATTTATCCTCCACCCTGGTATCATCAGTTCTTCATTTCTCTTGTCCTGTTGATTTTGACTAGTACAGCGCTGTATAAAGCTTGGATTTTTGATATTTCGCTTACTTCTGGCATTTCTAATAAGCAGTATTAGTACTAATTATGTTATGCTTTAGCCAGAATCATTTTAATCAAATACAAAATATGTCCTTTATGTACCATCATATTTTTTAATGCTGTGTGTGGAAGACATTTCAGTTATTTTGGTCCTATAGTATATTGTAACTCTAAATGTGTGTTTGTTTGTCCCTAAATAAGCAATCTTGGGGATTTAAACTGCATTTTATTCTTTTCAAATATAGTATTATCCACAGTGTTGGATTTTCCACATCCACCACACATATATGTTTTATAACCACACATATTTGTCATATTATAGGTGTTTAAAATATTTATATAACAAAACAAAAGAAATAGTATCTATCATTATTAATATGTCTATATTTTTTTACCTGACTATCTAAGCACAAAAAAAATCAAATGTACTAATTTCCTTTTCTCATCTTGTCTATCAAAAACCACAACTGTTAATTTCCTTTTCTCATCTTGTCTATCAAAACCACAGCTGTCATATACATGTGGCAGTGTGAAACCTAGTCATCTAATTTTAAGATGAATAAGGATTTTCCACATTGTGCTTTCAAATATATCTATATACCTATTTCTATTTATTGATATTTTTATGGGCCCCCAGCATTGGTCATGTGATCAGTGCACTCGCTTACCACCGGGACATCCCGAGTTTAATGCTTGACAGAGGAGAAGTTTTTATGGTTTTGACTTGGGCTGTGTTTTCCAAGTCCTATCACAAACTGACTAGAAAATGGAGGTGTTGCCTGTGCTATAACCATAATTGTTTCGAAATGGGCGTTAAACTAAAGAATCTGTACTTTGAGATGTTAATAATAGGATTTTTTAGAATCTACTTTGACTCTCCTATTTATTGTCAAATTGTAAAAAATATTGTCTCAACCTTTTTAAAATTTAGAATCTTTATCTTTCCTCTGACACTGTATTGTATCGAAGGATTAGAATAAAGTTTAATGTTGATTAAGTATGGTTCTGGTTATACTACTAAAGGCACAGGAAGCTATATTAGAGCTGTCTCAATACTTACTCCCTTACTTCACACAAGAATTGTCATAAGTGATAATGTAATAAGATTTGAGATAATTCTTAAAGCAATGCGCAAAAATAACCTTTTGTCATTTGTTTCTTTTTGATGCTACTTATTTATTTTTGGGAAGTGTGTTATATTTATGGGTAAAATTGTTATCATTGGCGTTATATATTAATGATTTATGTTTATTGTGAGAAACATGTGTTCATTGATTTTAAGATATAGAATCTTTATTTTTGTATAGCATTTGTTATTTGATTTTGATACATAATTAATGATTTTCTAGTCGAGATATTTATTATGCACTGCCTTCCTTATTCCTGCTTCTTGTTCTTGTTAAGATTTCAGGGAATGACTGGAGAGTGACCCTGGTTGATCTACTTAATTTTCTGGTCCTTTAACGCATACCCCCCACCCCCAGTACAGTATGGCTTTAAATTATCAATGTGCTCTCTCCACACAAACATTCCATCATTTACATTATATAATGTAGTTTGCAGAGATTCCTTAATTTTCTTCTACATCTCACAGAATATAAGATTACTATCAAACAAACCGGATGGGTAGCATGTGTTAGTATTAGTATTGCCTTTCCTCAATGACAAATAATGAACTCTTTCTACTATACTATCTATTGATTTTGATGTGCACTCTCTCTTTTTATTGCTGCTATTGTTTAATCTCAATCTCATATTTTAGTAATTTTACTTTGCTTGTTGTGAGAAGTAATGTTTTCATTGACGATGTTGATTTTCTAGCTTTCATTATCTTTGATGATTTGATTGTTAACACTGATTGAAATAGGTGACTAATCACAATCTTGCCAAACTAATCACAGACATATTTTCCTTCATCTTTTTAAATGCATAAAGTTTCTTTATAAAATGCATCCCAATCTCATGGAAGATATAATATATGATTTGGGGTAGTGGATATTGTTATTACTAATACGCAGAAAATGAATTCCAAATCATCTGTAGGTTGAGGTATAATTGATTTAGAATTGAAAATATCCAGGATATCTATTTTTTCTTTTGAATAAATCAATCTCACTTGTTTTAAGATACTAAGGATTGGAAATCAACAGTTGAAAAGAATAGATTCTGAATATATATTCTCAAACTTGGCATTGAGTTAAATCCAGATACTTTATCAGTTTCCTTCTTCAATGGCATGATGCATCTAGCATGTGTCTCTGATGACAGTTTCTGAACTTTTCTATTCTTTGCAGGATACATGTATTTATTAAAACATATATATTCATAATAGCCTATCCTATCAATCAATTATTGTCCGCTATGCAACTTTTGAAGCCTTGAGCTATGACTGGCTGACTGGTAGTGCTCTATCAGATCGTAGTAAGCCTGTGGGAGCAATGAGTTGAAGCAACATAGTACTCTCAACCATTTTCTATCAGAAAGTGATCTGTTAGTTATGAACTACTTTTAACCATCACTCATCTCATGTCGTCTCCCCCAACTACTTGACACATGAGCTACGACGACTCGCACCTGCTGACTTCTAACAAAGAGTACTGCAGCACTTCATTGATGATATAATATAAAATATAAATACCGCTTAATTTCCAAGCCAGAGTTAAAAAGAATACAAATTAAAAGAGATAATTGATTTTTTTAACGTACAATCTAGACCATCTGTATTGATATCACACAATTCACATCACTGAATTTCAGTCAATCACAAGGAAAAAATTAAAACAAACCAAAAACCTGAATTGATTGGTAGTTTTCACTTGATTGTTCCAATGCAGTCCAAGATTCAAACTTGTAGAAGTTGATCAGAATTCCAACTCAATTGTGATGCCTAACCCGCTCTTTCACTTTTAACAATATTTCCTGCTTCTGTCCTCTTTTCTTTGTGAATTAAAATGTTTGAAAAAGATTTTTGTCTTGCTCGTCTTTTTTTGATAGATTTTTGGATTGATCATTGTATGTTGCATAATTAGACTTTACAAGTGATTGCAGAAGACCTAGATTAATACCACATCGAATCCAATGAGAAACATCAGAATCCACAATCTAGGGTTGTTCCTTAGTTAGGTATGTACAAGAAAAATCATGGATTCAAAGAGACGTAGGATATAACAAGATGATTAGTATTGTTGTATCAGAGGTGTACATAGTCTGAATCAATCCTGATTGGCTAGTGGTGGAGTGTGTCAGTCCCTGCTGACTTCTCTACTGCCTTTTCTTGTCATCTTAACTACAACTATCATCATACTTTTGACATGGCCAAACCCCCC
>JAUEKX010103969.1:0-12322 GCA_031834005.1 Dendronotus venustus
ATGTATGACTTTTATTTTTTACTTAGGATGAAGAACCATTGTATTAAATGGAAATCCAAATAAATTATTATTATTATTACTTTTGTGGAAAGCAGTTATTGCGTTATTTCTGTAAATAAAAAAGCATTATAAGTAAATCAATATAATTTCTTTTATTGTTTGAAGGAACTGTACCAATTATTCGATGTCCAAAAGGCAATGCTGCAGAGATGGTTTCTGAGGTAAATACTACTGCTGTGTCTGTGACTTGTTATTTACATTTAAAACATTTTCTTGGGTATTTTTTAATGGTGACTCAATTACTCAATTTTAGACACTGGATAAGAAACTGCGAGAAAACCTTCGTGATACAAGAAACAGTTTATTTACTTCGGATATTCAATCAGGAAATTTTAGGTTAGCAAATTTCATGCATTTGTTCGCTTTTCATTTTTATATCCTTAAATAATTCTCAGTAAATGAATTCTCCTTGATACACGTTATTATAACAAACTTATTGTTTTTTACTTCTTTAGCTTTCAAAGACCTGTATTAATCATATTGGACAGAAACAATGATTTATGTACTCCTCTTCATCATACATGGACCTACCAGGCACTTTGTCATGATGTCTTTGTAAGTTAATTTCGTACCTTATATTTTGCATCCCGCCCAGTCATTAGTTCTTGCAAGATATTTTAAAATATCGCAAAGAATAATCTCGCGTATATCGTGAAAACGAAAAATTACAAAAGAAGGAACATTGTTCTCTCTCAATTTTATATTTCATGTTTCATAAATAATTTACCATACTGTAGCATTCTACGACAAAGGAGGTAATTCTTGAAGGCTTATTCTATCAATTAATTTTTCCAACTCTTTTTAGGATCTTCAATTAAATAGGGTGACGGTTGTAGAACCAAGCCAACCTAACGAGAATTTGGAATCCATGCAAGAGCGTCGAAAACAGGCTAAAAAATATGATTTGTCTGTCAAAGATAAGTTTTGGCAACAACACAGAATAAGGTAAACTGGAATTTTTGCCAAAGAAATTTTATAAATTGTGATTTTTATTTCCATATTCTAACTAAAATATATATTTATATATTTTCTTATTCTCCATGTTATTTTTTTAAATTAACAATCCAGTCGATGTTTCATTCTGTTCATTAAATACACACAGTTGTAAGTTTTTATAAATGCTTACTGTTACTTTATACTTTTCACAGTCCGTTTCCGACTGTTGCAGAATCTATTCAAAAAGAACTTGATGATTATCGATCATCCGAAGAAGAAGTGAAAAAATTGAAAACGATGATGGTATGAAAACTCATTTTATATGACAACTACCCTTTTTCTGAATTTGATCTAAAGGACAATCAAATATATATTTATTACCTTTTAAAACCAAAGGGTGTTCAAAATGAAGAAGATGAGGTAGTAGAAGCAATGTGGTCAGATAACACCAACAAACTCACAAGTGCTGTTAGGTATATATGAATCCTTTGTGTATCATTCATCTCATTTTTTTATGCTGCTATTGCCGTAAAGCACTCGAATAACCACCCACTAAAAAAACTATTCCACAGATAAGTGAGCATTTGGATATCTGATTTTTGATGTAGAAATTGTGATCCGACTCACTTTTAACTTTTTGTGGAACGAATTGGAATGTGATTGACGTGAGAGAATTCAATCAATCACTATTGCAGGGAATATTGCTGTTGATCCTATCTCGTTACGACACCTTAGAGGAGTGTTTTTTTTCGATAGATAATGTTATTTTATATTGTATTGTTATATTGATGCAATTGATATATTACGAGGATATATCTTTTTGTTATATTCTATTTGTTTATCAAGTACAAACTCCGGATGTTTATTGGAAGCGTTACGGTAATTTCGTTTGGTTTTTTATTTTAATTGTGTCATGATGAAATTTCGTTTGGTTTTTTAGCTCGCTACCTGAACTACTGGAGAAAAAACGTGTTGTTGATATGCACATGAATGTTGCTACTGCTATGTTAGAACACATCAAAGTAAGCATCGTTTAGTTTCCATATCTCTGTTATTCTCTTCGTGCAGATTGATGCATTATTAGTTTGTTAGCATCCTATTTTTACTTTATTTTTGACCAACTTTTAATTTTTAGCAAAGAAAGTTGGATGTGCTTTTTGAAAGTGAAGAAAAGATTATGAGTAAATCCACTCTGGTAAGCTATTCAGCTCATCTGCAATGATAATGGTAACAAAAGTTTGTAAATCAACATACAAATTAAATCATAATTATTTGTTTTCTTATAGGAACAATCTGTTCTTGATATCATCAGTGACCCCGAAGGTAAAAAAAATTTATTCTTTGACAACTTTGAAAAAAAGATTCTCTTAGTTTATTGCTAGGAATTTCTCTTGCAATTAATATTTCTTTATTATTATATATTTTTTCTTTCGCCTGGAGGTCATTTTAAAAAGCGACTGTACGGCTAAATCCATTCTGAGCTTTTGATTGGACGAGAGTGTTTACCTGATCTTTTGTAAGGGAAAAAGAGCGGAACAGAAAAAATTAACAACATAACGGTAACAATTATTTAGAAAGAAAGAGTCTTCTTAATATGTAGCTAAATGATTCTTTTTGTTTTAGTGGGCACACCAGAAGATAAATTAAGATTGTTTTTGATTTACTACATTTCAACACCAAATATTTCCCAGGTTGGTTGCCATATCCTTTTTTCAGTTTTACTTCTTCCCTATATTGTCTTCCACAATTTATTTGTTTGAATACTAGATAAACTAAAATCCAAATGAAATCAAAATTTCGTTTCAAAAGATTCTAAATATCTGCTTGGTTTGCATGTTTTTATGTTAGATTTAAAATTAAATATATTTCTAATTTTCAGGCTGACTTGGATCAACATACGGAGATACTGGCTAATGCTGGTTGTGATCTGAGTTGCATATCATACATGAAGAAATGGAAAGCTTTCAATAAAGTAGCAACAGGACCCATTCAAACAGGTAGTGGTCAAAGTACATACAGTGCAATGTTTAACCGTATCATGAGCACTGGCTCAAAGTTTGTTATGGAAGGTGTTAAGAGTTTAGTTGTGGGAACAAAAAATCTACCTGTCACTCAAATTGTCGATAGCATCATGGATCAAAAGAATATTCCAGAGACTGAAGATTATCGATATTTTGATCCAAAAATGTTGAAACCGAATGAAAATGCTCAACAAAAAAAGACTTTTCAAGAGGTATGGTTTTATACAAAACTCATTAAATAATTAGAACATCAACTAAAACGAAATCCAAGAAATAGTTTAGTAACTAAATCATTTTTCCGGTCAGTATTTTGCATTAAAATATTTCATAATTTAATAATTTGCTAGGCGATCGTTTTTGTTGTTGGTGGTGGAAATTACATCGAATATGCAAACCTTCTTAGCTATGTTAAGGTAAGCTATCAAGAAATTAAATGTCTTCTGTGTCAACAAATGTATGGTCCTTTTCGAGTATTTATTTGTTGACTTTTTTTTCATTTTTAGCGTCAACCAAACAGTCCAAAATCTGTGGTTTATGGATGTAGCGAATTGTTGAATGCAACGCAATTTGTAAAACAGGTTCGTCATATTATAACATTCATGCTAGAAATGCTACATTAGAAAATATAATCGTTATGTAATCATTAAATAAAATCATTAATCATCATGTCATTACATGATTATAAAAAAGAATATATTAAAATTTAAAAATTTCAGTGAGCTAAAATTTGTCCTTGTGAAAAAAAGTTTGTTTTTTCGATGGTCCCATTTTAATTTACAAAATCATAAACCACATTTTTTTCTTTGGGTATAGAATATATATCGAAAGAGGAAAATCTGTATTCTTCATTTTGGTAATTATTCTATTTCTCTTTTAGTTACAACTACTCGGTCAAGATTAATCTATCGTCACGGAAAATATATTTATCTTCTGTTTGATGAATCGAGTACGCTTAACAATTAAGATGAGATGCAATTTTATTAAGAAAAACGAGAACTTGAGAAGAGAAAAATATTTCGTTTTATCGTTACCTGTGCTAGAGCAGTATATATGAAAATAAATACACGAAGAATTTTAATTTTCGAATTTAAGGTAGGTAGAAAAGTTGGTATCGGGACGAATAACGTAAAATGTTTTTGTATGAAGAAGGTTTGCTATGATAACAAAAGGTTTTGTTTTTTTGTTTTTTTTTGGGAGTAAGATGTTAAACTCTATTTTTGTTATCGATGATAAATAATCTACAATACAAAAGAGTACATTATATAAATTTCAGCTTTTTAGTTTGTGTGGTTTTTCATTTTTTTAGTTACTCGTGATATATTCCTACAAAATTGTTTAACCCGATTGATAAAATTTGGGGAAAGTTTTCACGTTATAAGTAAAGTTCTTTTTAGTGTTTTACTAACGACTTTCAGTGCTAAAATTTAACAAATTTAAATATATTCATGATAAGAAAGATGTTAAATACAGGGTAAATAAAAAAAAACTTTTGTGACTGTATACATGTTTTAAAATATAAGGGAGTATAATTAAAAAGTTAATCTGAGGAAGATTTACTCTACAGAAAAAAAATTTTATACAAAATATTGATTTTAAGCTCTTTTATATGACATAAAGGTGATGTTTCCTTTGAAAGCATCACCTCGTAATTGCTATTTGTTTCTTTAATAGGGGAGAGCAGTATTTTGCGTTATTCGCTTTATACTTTGTAAAGTTTTTTTGATCCACCCTGTGCAACGAAAAGTCAAGAAATAAAATCAAAGAAACCGTTCTTACATTATGATAACAATTTTTAGCACTGCAATTTTTTAGTTTTTAACTAGTTTGTCTTTGCTTTGATCGTTTCAGGAAATTTCCCATGTTTTCCTTTTGAAAATTTAATAAACAAACCTAATTAAGATTAATTCTCAATAAAAAACAATATTTTTATTTATCACCGGTAGGAATTTATTGAAGAAGAAAGTTTGTATATTTATTAATTTTGTAATAGAGAAATGATAACACGAAATTAAAATTTAACGCCATTGGCGAACAAATGAACAAAACCTTCCTGTAATTTCTGCGTTATCGCAATTTCTTACAGCAAGATTTGAATTCCCTTTCGAAAGAGTGGAGATGTTCGGATTAGTTCTTTTATTCGGTCTTGTTGAAACAATCTTTGATAAAATGCTTCAGGTAGCTCTGACTCGAGTGAAATTTGTAAAGTTAGCAACAAAAGTATACACGATTCCTTATCATCGTAAGGTTTATACGTATTCGCTTCTAAAACAGTTGAGTTTTCATTGTCTGGAATTGATATTGGTTGCTGTGTTATCGATGCTGATGGTTTTACTTTATGTTTTTCTTCAGCTTCATTATCTTTTTCATTTTCTAATGCAGATTTCATTTTTTTATTGAATAGATTATCGAAAAAGTTGTCTTCTTGTTCTTCGACAACTTCATCAACTGAAGTTATATGTTTCATGCTGTCAGTAATTTCATGCGGGCTTCTAGAGTAATGTGGTGTTCTTGCATGCTTTCCTTTAAAAAGAATACGCAGTTCATCTTGTGTATTCGAGCTGGCTGATGCTTTTACAACATAGTTTTCTTCAATTTGACCTTTCTTCTTTGCTGCTGCCAGACGTACAAATTCAGAACTTTTCTTCGTTGTTTCTTTTCGTGTGAGCGTGTTTATGGTGGATGAGGGTAGTGTTGATGTAACGAAAGTTGTTTCTTCTTCATTCATTACACAGAGATCTTCGTTCAACGAGTTATACGAGGAATTCTTATTTAGTGAAATATTTCTGCTTTTTGATATTTTCCTGCTTAATTTTTTCTTGATGCTTGTTTTATTGAATTGCTTATATGACGAATTTTTGTTTTTAGAATTCATTCCTCTTCTGTTTTACAAAGCATCTCGTAATAAAAACATACCATGCTCATTCAATGTTTTTACCTGATTTTTTTTTTTTTTTTTAATATGTTCACAGCATCTACTGAGCTATTGAGACAACACTCAAACATAAAAAAATCAAGTTAAATTAGTTCCTAACAAAATTTCAAACAAACAAAAAATATTATACACCCTTTTCAAATATTCGGTGTAGATTAAAAGCTTTTAGGTGATTCATTATTATAAGGTTTAAATAACATATACGAGCAAATTATCACAAGTTTGTGAGAAAAATTTTTTATAAAAAAAAGGTTTATTTTTTAAGTTTTAAAAATTTGAGTTTTACAGCACACCATGTGATACAGGCTTATCCATGTGATATTATTTACTCAGCCAAGCTGTTCACTCTCTACACCTCTCAACGTTAGTGTCGGCTGGTACATTTGAATTAACCAGTTCAGATTAGATCTACCGGATCTACCGAAACATCGTTGGTTAAGGGTTATAAAACATCAAAATGGAAACAATGTTTTACTTATGACTTATGGTGTTCTCCTAACTAACAGTTATTTTAACAACCTGCAAACTTCTACGGTAACCGGAAAATGCTCCCGAGAAAAAAATCCCCCAAGAAACAAACCAAATACACAGAAATACACTTTCGTGAAAATGCCAGTGATATTCATCCTTACTAAATTTTAGGAACTAACTTTCGCAATTGAGATTTGATAATTGATGCTAGGAGTTAAAATCGCTTGCAATGTTGGAGGCAATATTTGCTATTGACCAAGTTTGTGAAAAGAAATTTTTGTAAATACAAATTTTATACCACATATGTGTATCTCAATATATGCATCTAAAACACGCTCTGAATTACAAGTTCATTTGTTTTTTTATCAAATTTATCAAATTGAAATAAATTGAAGATTTACAAGAGTATCAAAGACATAAAAACTAAAAAAAAAAAATGAAAAGGAAATGTGTTACATGTGCAAATATCTTAAAAAAATTGAACATAAGCATATTCATTCGTCATAGAAATCGAAAATAAATAAAAATTATTGTTCCTTAGGAAGATTCTTGCCAGCTTTTTTGACACGTTTTTTAGCATCAGGCTTTTTCTCTTTCAGAAGATTGTTAAGTATTTTCATCTCTTCTTTCGTTATGGGCGACGTAACTTCGTCAATCTTTTTCGAGGAGGCAAGTTTCTCGTAAAAATCAACAGGATATGAATCGTCGTCTTCGAAACTAAGAGCAAGAAGCATGCAGGAAGTGAGTCGTTTGTTGATTAATTCTTTTACTTCTTTATCAGGATCGATCTCTTCTTCTTCCTCCTCCTCTTCTTCACTTTCAACGTGCCCAGGTTTTGCGGTTTTTGGTCGTCGATCTCGGCCCATCAAATCAGCCATTTGATCTTGTATTTTTCGTAACTCGGAGACAAAGTCAACACTTTCAGGATCCTCTTTAGCTTTCTCTCTTAAATCGGCGATCGATTTTTCCATTACTTCAAGATTTGGTTCTTCTTCAACATTTTCGATGTTTTCAGGAGGCGGTTGTTCTTCGTCCTTCTTCTTTTTTTTACCATCAGATTTCTTTGGAGGCATTTTTTCTGCTTGTAATCCGCTGATTATTTGTTGATAGTAAACTAACAAAAAATAACAAAAGAAAAGTTGAAAGTTGTACAACAAAGAAATAGAAAGTAAAACAAGATTTCCAGACAAAAATATAAGCATAAAATTATTTAAGAAAACATACTTACTATATAATTCAGATGATCGCATGTATGGCTGCTTCAAAACTAATTTTCTTTTTTCACATCAGCATCTAAGCGCGAAGAGAGAGAGAGAGCTGTAAAAAGAAGAGAAGAGAATAGTGATTTTGAGTTAAAATTAAAAGAGTTTTTATTTATAACATAAAAATTGGAGAAGCTATCCAAACAAAAACAAAAATATCTCTACCTTCGGGCTTGCGTGAATGATTAGTTTCACCGACAACACACCATTATTTATACAGAGAAGAAAAAAAATATTATGTTACCAATGGATATTATTCAAACATTGTGTATGTGATTTAATGAATTAAGAAAGGTCATGGTGATAGTATCAAAATTTCTAATCAATGAATACGAAGATTTGAATATAAAACTAAAAATTCATGAAATGTACAATTCGTGTAATCTTTACACGAAATAACACATAGTAACAACTTTTAAAAATAGTTCTTAAATAAATCAAATATGACACAAAAGAGAATTATATTAAGAATAGTTTCTACCAATGTCAACGATTTGGATTATATACCGTAAAATTTCAAATATAACAATTGACCCTACGTCATCAGAGGCGGATCTAGAGTGTGTCTACTATCTCCAGAGGAGATCTTCTTTGAAAAAAAATTAAAATGATTTCTAGCTCTCCTTCGGAGATGGTTAACGCACTCTAGATCCGCCTCTGGCTATATAAAAAGTTAAATTTCGCGACTTGTAAGTTAGGAGTATTTGGAAAAATAAAATCCAAATAGGTATATCTTAAATTCTTAATTTGACGTGCATAAAGTTCTGAAAAAAATACAAGACTTTTGATATAAGCAACTTAGACTTCTATCAGATCTAAAGTTGCTCAGGTAATCTCAAGTAGCATAGTAGTTTCGTACTAATGGTATCCATTATTTTTTGGTTTGGTTGTTAATATATGTGCATGAAGAAAAGCTAAATACAAAGTTTACAATAAATTTGTTTAGAAGATCTTCGAAAAATCCAAGAAAAAAGAAAAGCTTAAAGACTATTTTGATACTTTTTGATCAATCGTATAAATATATTTAATTTAGAGCAAAATATTAGTTTGACGGAGTCTAGAAATAATTAAATTTGCAACGTATTTACTTAACGAAATTTTTTTTTGAGACAAACTTAATTTGGCCTTTTGTGCCAACATTTCTGCGAAGAGTAATTGAAATTACACCAAAGTTTGCAAACTATCTTTCTAAAGATGAGTTTTTAAAGCCTGGTAATAAATATTTATAACTTAAATTTTTAAATGTCATGACTGACATTTTTACTAGCTAGTAAAGGTAAATGTTTAGATTAGGTTTGCTTTAAATTACTCACACTTTTCGCCCTGTTACAAAATACAGAATCAAGCTGGGGTAGACATTTTGATAATTTTTTAATTAAGTATGCATATAGAATATATGTAAAATATATTGAACAATATTTAACATTAATAAAAGTAGAACAAACATAAAGTTTGTAAAATAGCAAAACATATTTCTAAAGAACTAAATCTAAGCAAGGAATTGCTCATCTGGTGTCGAATCTTGTAAAAAAAAACTCTTGAAAGTCTTCAAAATATTAAAACGTTAAATATAAAGTTCCTATAACATCCCTGCAATACCGTTATAAATTCTGCTTATTTGAATGTGTTTTTATGCAAATTTGTCTGTCTGTGCTTCTTGAAACTTATATTTCGTTGATTTAGACATTCCAGATATTCATCGATTCTCGGTGTGAAATGATGACACGATCGTGAATTCGACATGTTGAGCAACACCACCGACCGAAGAAACACCAAAATTACTCAAACAAATCGATCTACTTGCAATAACGATCTGCTTTCATTTTTTCGCGACGATCAAGCATAGCCTCGTGAAGTTTGCCTTTAGTTCGTGCTTTTTCCAGAGAACTAGAAGGGCCTTCGTGGAGTTTTAATTTGTTATTTTTGAAACTTTGGAACTGTTTGACGTAATTGATTTCGAATTGTGTGACGTCACCCGCATCTTCGTCGTCCTCTTTCTTTTTCTTCTTTCTAAAAAATTTTTATGAAAAAAATTTATTATTATTTGGAATTTTAATTTTTTATTTCTTCAAATTCAAATCTAAAATTATATCATAAATATATTCTACTTCCGTATAAAAACAAAAATCTTAAGGTTTTCATACGTTTTTTATACTCTCTTCCTACTAATATATATTCTTTCCATAGATATATATATAAAGAATCCTAACCATTATATTTGTTTGCATAGTAAGTTTTAAAGAGTTTTAAAAAGCCACTTACGATCTCGAGACATTAGTTCTCAAGCAGAAAATTTCCTTGTCTTTTGCAGTTTTACTAAGTGCTTTTAACTCTTTTTCGTCTGTTGCAGTGATAAAATATCCATTATGTCCTTGCAATGCAATCTTATCATTTTCGATAACCACCTCAATTTGCTCTTGGGGACCAACAGCTTCTGATCGTGCCAAAATATCCCCGCGTGCGTTCACCGATACGTATTTTCCTTTGAAAAAAAAATTACTGACATATAAATAAAGATTTGCGCTGTGATTCTCTTGATTTTCTTTTCAAGTGGCCCATTCCCTTTTAGGGAGGGCCTATGTTCTTCTTCTTCTTCTTCATATGTATAACATATTGTTCGATCATTAAGTTTACATTAACTTTTAATTCTCGTTTACGTACAAATGTACTTTTAAAACATGACTATGCATATTTGGTAAAATATTAAATACACTCTTACTATTACAATTTTTCATTGTTCTTTAAACAAATGAAATGCATAACCATTAAGTATTTTTAATTTTGGCACATCTGAGCATAAAATATGACCATATAAAATGTCTAGAAAATATATTTTTTTTAAACGTTAGGAATTGTTCAAGTATATATAAGAACTAACCATAACCAGTTTTTAGAGCCACTTTATTTTCTGAGATCTTAATCAAGGTGAAAACTTCTTCATCTCTTGGCAGGCCATCACAATGCACATCATGGGCTGAACCAAGTGATAATGTACCATTATCTACTGCAAAAACATACGCATTCTTTATGCTAGTTTGAATGGCAACAGTTCCACAATTCAAATGATCAAACGATTTCAATGGCCACCAACCATTGTACTTTTTTACTTCCTCTAACTGGGTTTTATTAGTCGTATCAGAAAGCTCTGTTTCAATACCATGCTTATGCTTTCTTTTCTTCCTGCTTTTCTTATCTTTGTCCCCTTGACCTTTTAATTTCAATTTACCAAGTTTTACTTGTTTATATTCAGACATGTTTTTTCTAAAACAAGAAAGAAAAGACTATAAGGACCCAAATTTTTGTCAAATATATATATATATACTTGTTAAAACATAAAAAGTGTTTGTATTATATATATAATTGTTTTTTTTTGCTGTTTTTTTTTACTGTATGTTAAAAAGTTTAAAAAAGAAACTTTCAAGTCAAATTTTCACCTAAAGGATGCCTTTAAAGCCAATGTAATGTAGTGTTGTATGAAGGGGTGGATAGCTCAATTGGCAAGACAACGGGTTAGTAATGCATGGGTGATGGGTGATAGATGCTGTGGGTTCGAATCCCACCGAGTGATATACTTTCGCGACTGCTGTTACTGTGTGTGTAACATCATTCACAACATTGCGAATGTCAATTCCGAGTGTTATTACCAGAGTAATGGCTGTCATGAAAAGACCATCGGTGGGGAAGAATTCACAGCCTATATCAGTCAAGTAAACACTAACACGAGTGTCTTGAAATATGAGGTATACATTGCCCTATATAGTGCCCTCTGGTGGAAACATCACAGCACATATGTGGACTGGATTACCCAGACTAGGCGCTAGAAAAATATTCATATAAATAAATAAATGCCCCCCCCCCCACCCAAAAAAAAAGAAGCTTTGCTACGGCACTGCAAAATGACTGTACATATGCTATGACCACACCAATATCTGATGATTTGCAGTTTCATGAGTTTCTATGAGACTAACAATTAACAATGCAGTCAGTGTAAACATAAACCAAAGCAAACTTGATCAAGACCAAAACACCAAAAAGTAGGCCGTAAATGTCTATCAAATAAATAAATGGTACCACAGTAGTGCTTTATTAGATAATTCCAAGACCAAAATGCAAAAAATGGTGAAAAAGTTCAAGGAAAATACTGAAATCTGCTTTTAAAATTAATAATGAAAATGAAGATAAAAATCATAGCTAATATAGCTTATAAAAGTCTAGCTAGTAATCACAGCTACACTAGTTAATACACGCAATGGTGTGCATGCAGTTTGAACTAACTTCCTTGCTAGGCACGGGCGAGATGGCGTGGGAGGGTGGCCGATAATATGACAAAGGAATATAGCCCGAGATAAGTGGAAGGCGGGGAACTTGAAGGTTTTTTTATACACATGATGATCTTTTTCTAACCCTCCCGGGACAAAAGAGAAGCAATGGTCTATAATTTATATTTAAGAAGTACTTACTTACAGTTATCTCATCAATTTTAGTCTATCAGAAACGTTGTAATATCATTTAACAGGAAAAATTAGATAGTAAAATAACTTAATTTGTCCTTGTTATTAATATATAACGTAAATCCGACAGAAATAACAAATGTAGACCATGCTCGTATACATTGTGCATGCATCGCGCAGACTACTACC
>JAUEKX010104302.1:0-24874 GCA_031834005.1 Dendronotus venustus
TCACTCACTCACTCTCTGTCTCTCTCTCTCTCTCTCTCTCTCTCACTCACTCTCTGTCTCTCTCTCTCCCTATCTCTCTCTCCCTCTCTCTCTCTCTATCTCTCTCTCTCTCTCTCTCCCTCGTTTACTACCACTCTGTATGTCACGCTTACGCAGGGTTTACTAGAATCACCATCACGTAACCAGGCAAACAAACACAATGATCGGTCTTAGCGACCCAGTGGGGCGACGACGACGGACTGTGACACTAAGACTAAGAGAGAGAGAGAGAGACAGAGAGAGAGAGAGAGGGGGGGGGGGGGTGTCAAGTGTCGTTCTAATTCTAATTTCCCCGCACATCGAGCTTGATGAAGCATGACTCTGTTGTTATCTCGTTGTCTGCTGCCTTTGCCGTCACCAATAATTGTCTTATCATGAATAGTTGTTACATTACGCCGGCCGTTTCGTGGCCTGTAAAGAATGATCTTTTATGGGGTTTTAAAGGAGACACCTGTAAATGCCAGGGTTTTTTTCTCTCTCAAGAGCATGACGTAGGGTGTTTATGATTATGATTCGTAGACTATCACCTATTGAGGAAATGGTTGTTGGTTGTTTGAAGAGAATTGACAACTGGAATGTATGAAGTGAAGTGAACGGAGTTATTGATTTATTATTGATTTATTATTGATTTATTTTGGTTTAATGATATGTTTGTTTTGTATTCTTGCTTTTTTCTTCTCCCGTAGAGAATGTAGTCGCTTGTGTATGGTGTGTGGGGGGGGGGGGGGGGGAGTGGGGAGAGAATATAATACGTTATAAATATATGATTATATAGATTGGTTTTACATTTAAACATAATGCACAGAGAGACAGAAGGAAGATGATATACAACTGTCTACATAATATAGGCCTACTAGTAGATAGTATAGAGAGATAGATGGCTATAAGATCGATAGATAGGTAGAGCACTCCCTATGTCTAAGGCAAACACGACCTCCTGCAGGAGCCGTTTATTTAAGATAAGGAACACTTAGTCCTCTCCAGGGAAGGCTTGTTGGGCTCCAATTGCAGTGTCAATATTGCTGTGTTATGACTGGCTGCTATGCTAGTGATCAAAGTGGAATTATGTATTTTTTATATTTCATATCTTTACTTCTTCAAATATGAAGGAAGAAAAAACAGGAGAACCAATCCTTGTAACAAGTTTACAGCCTTTATATTATGCCTTTCAATACCTTAACATTGGCAGTGTCTTTAGTCTGGTAGTCAAAGGGTATGGTATTGTCATGGTATTGTCAGAGTCAGAGGTCCTAGGATCAAATCTTAGTCAGAGAGGTCTGGTGTTTAGGAAAGCTTCTGTTTGAAATGCTGTCCTGGTCTCATTTATTCAGAAATGAGCAGCAGAGAGGAGAAAATATGAAATATCATGTCAAAATGCTTGTGTGTACAAAGCATCTGGAGATATGAATGGGGGATGGATGGGGTCAAGTCTGTCAGCCAGTGTGAATACAGGGTTATAGTTATAGAATGTAAACACATCTTGATCCTTATCTATACGGTATATGGAATGGAAGCCTGGAATCCTTCAATAGAACCAACAATAACCACACATAAATACACACATTCACACACACACACACACATTCACACACACACATACACACATACACGCACACCCACACACATACCCACCCACACCCACACATACAATATACACCCACACACGTCCATTTGCCATGCATTGTTCCTTTTCCTGCCACCAAATTGGAGTGTTGTTTGTTGAGGGGCAGTCACTCTCGGTCATGGTCACTTCTTGAAGGACTGCTGAGTGTGGTCAGTTAGTTGTATGGACGTGGTAACCTAAACACAAAGAAATGTTTGTTGAGTTGAACTTCATTAAGTACCTGAACCCAAATTATTATAGTCGACTCCACCTCCTCCCCTGGCAATTTTCCTGCCCGAGCCAAATTTGGAGAGTATCTGCTCTCTGATAGTATTTGATATTTCTGGCTCGTCATGGCCTGAGAATGAGTGACATATCCTGTATTAATGATGGTTAAAAATATCAAAACAGATTACTATTCCATATTGCCAAGCATAATATTGCCTCGCAAACCTTATAATCTATCTCCCTGTGTGAATTCACTATTCCAACCTTTGCTTGAGGTTGATTCTATTTGTCACTGTCATGGTGCTATGATAATATCTTTCTAATATCTATAGCTCATTCTTGTTTACAAAACTCATTGAAGTGCTCATTTACACCTAAGTGGAGCGAGGAAAATTATGTGAGGTGTCTTTTATAAGGCTTCAACGTTGGATTTGGAGCATCCAGAGTTTGAACCCATGAGCTCCTGTTCACCTTGCTTGAAGCCTATTCACTAGGCTACTAACTCCACTGTGTTTTAAATTAAACACCCGGATGAAAATATTAGATTAGATTTTATTTTATTAGCTCTGATTGACCGTGGCTAATAATGTCATCCCTCCCTCCCTTGTGTCCAATCAGAGGAGAGAGCAGCGTGTCGCGACACCCGTGGACAGAGGTCTGCCACTCACCAACAGGGGCCAGGAGGAAAAGCAGAAGGCTCTGGCGGTGGAACGGAGGAAGGAATACAACGACTTCATGGAGAAGGTGTGTGTGTGCGTGTGTACATGTGTGTGTGTGTTTACATGTGTGTGTGTAGATGTGTGTGTGTGTGCGTGTGTACAAGTACAAGTGTGTGTGTGTGTGTGTGTGTGTGTGTGTGTGTGTGTGTGTGTTGCAATGACATTTCTCTGTGTAACCGATTGATATACACATTGCCATTTTCCTGTTAGATCAATAAATGATAGGAAACCTTTTAATCACGATGGGTTTATCTTTTTCGTGGTGACTTTTCTTATCTTTGATTACCTTATCGTTTTGCAGCATATAGGGAATAAAGACGAGAGGAATTCTCTGACAGTATTGTGTTAGGTTCTAAGAAAGCAGAAAGGTTTTCCAATTATCTAAAAGCCTCCTATCTTTTGGTATTTCAGAAAACTGGTAAATCAGTCAGACAGCCTAACCCAAACGCAGCTCTCGTTCGACCAGGGTTGAACATCGGCCAGTATGAGGATGAGCGTAAACTACTGGACCGCCAGAGGCAGCAGGAGTACAAGAGCTTCTTGGACACACAGAGGACTCATGTAAGGCGGGATCAAACCCAAGGCTTGAAAAAAAGAAATCATTAATCGATCCGATAGGATTGAAGATGTTTTGCATGCTTTGTTTTGTTTTTGAGTAAAAGATCTCCAACAATAGCTGAAAATAATTGATGTATCGTTAAAATCTAATAAAACTCTTGAAGTGAATATTAAAAATTCATGATAATGTTATTGCATTTCAAAAGAAATCGAAATACAAAAGATACAATTTTTGAAACAAGTCTATATCAATGATATATTTGGTCCTTTACTTTATTTAAGTGTATTACAATCAAGGTTGGTCTCTTTCTTTAGAGGGAAAATATATTGTCCATATTGTGATTGAATGCTATTTGAAAAGAAGAAAGATAGGTGTTTTGCTCGGATTGATTTGAATAGAGAATTTCTAACAAAAGGGAAAGTCTGTTATCAAGGGACTATAAAAGGAATTGATTTATTGATTATTCCAGTGTAGTATTGATCACCCTCAGCCACTATACGGAGAGTGATAAGGATAAAGAAAGGAAACTATTTTTCCGTTCCAATACATTAGTTTTCACACATAACGAACATTTGATCCAGAAATAGTTTCATGAAAATATAGAAATATGAATAGATTATTGAAAAAAAAAGAGATTGTTATCCCTGAATGACTGCGTAGTTTCTTGCCAAAACAAGTGACGCTGTTATCACAGAGTAGCAATCAATCTACAGGCAATGCATTCATTTTCATAGCAGACTATTTACAAGCATTAAGATTGTAACTTTCTCACCCGCTACCTTAGTGAAATCTTAGTATCTGTTCAGTAACACAGAAATAATATAATTTCATTTTTTCTATTTCCTAAATAAACAAGCAAACAAATACAGAAAATAAGAATTGAAGGTCCTATCAAAATAATGATTAGTTGCATATGTCCAGGGTATCTGGCTATCTATCTGTCATTTGATTCTATGTTTAGTTTTATTTTATAGTCAAATAGTTTTGTGATATTGAAGGGGCCTGTATTCATTAAGAATGCATTTTATCACTACAAAACACTTGGCTGATTATAAAGTAAAAACATATATTGAGTCATTTCACCAACTCTCTTCAGGCTCCAAATAAGGCCCCCCATGAAAATCTAGCACCTTATGCCAAGGAAAATGAAGTCCAAAATCCTGATACTGGGAAATTCAGTTACCAAGACCAGAGGAAGCAGTTGGCAGAGGAACGGCGGAGAGAGTACAATGAGCTGCTGCAACAAAAGGTGAGGATTTTTGAATTCTGCCTCCTATCAACAATTATAAAGGGGAATGAGTATGAATTTATTTTACGGGCAATACTGGAAAAAATATTATGATGCTTTTCGTACATTGTATACAAGTTTTAGTTTATGAATTTATGTAAAATTACGGGAAAAAAAGTTTTGAATTCGTTGGACGTGTGTTGAAATTAAACACAAGAATGTGTTCTTTTAATTTGCTTTGTTTGTACTTTGTGAAGGTATACATTGCCTGTTTGCTTTCCTATCCCAGACACCTTCCAGATCTTCCAATAGACAGCCACAGCCCGAGGCTGAGATTGACAATCCGTCCATCATTCCCTTCAACAGGGTGGAGCAGGACCGCAGGAAGTCTAGGCTGATGGAGGAGGAGAGGCAGCGAGAGTACAACGAGGCGATGGCTACGGTAAGCTTTGCTGGGTGCCACCACTCACTCTCTGCATTCAATTAATTTAACAATTGATTTTACAATGGAACAACATTTGATTTGTAGTGTATGATTTCAATCTGGTACCAATCTTCATAGTATTCTACTGTTCTTCTTCTGTTTCATTTTACTGAATGACTTTGTGTATTGTTGTTATTCTTAAGTTGTTATAATGAGAGAAAAGAAGCAATGCCTTTGACTATCGATGCTGTTTACTGGTTGAAAATATTTTTGATCGTTTTCTTGAAATGGATGTTTATAGTAAGAAAACATATTCAGTAATCTAAAAAGATAACAATATGAAATATCATACTGTATCGTACTGTTTGAAAATTTATCAAATAGTTTGTAAAGATATAATATAAAGTGAAGTCTCATGTATCATGTATATGACAGTTGGCCGAAAAGTCAAGAAGAAAGAGGGAAGTAACACCAGTACAGAACTTTGACCCGATTGCCTATGAACAGGAAAAGAGGATGCAAAAGGAGAGAGAGAGAAGAGAGTACAAAGCCATGCTTGATGAGGTAAGAAGAGACCTTCTTTAAGAACACTTTTACCTAACTGCTCTTCAATATAGTGATGGCTTTTGAATCTTTTATGAAATAGATTCTGAAGTATGATTCATGAAGGTCTTTACATTTATGATCTTGTTCCAAATGTAAATGTAGAGCTTAATCAGTTTGTGATTTGTGCTGAATTAATAATTTTAGGATGAAAAAGAAAAAAAAAGAATTAGTTTGCAGAATACATTTATAACAAGAGATACAATTTTAGTTTTTTTTGTCTTTCCATAAACAGGATAGTATTTTGAGTAGGATTTGAAGTAAAAACTTTTGTATCAAATTGTAATTTTTAAGATGTCATGATAGGTAAACCACTCTAAAAGGAAACAAACGAGCGCTATTAATTCTATGTTCACCCTCTGTATATTCCAGCAACAAACTCACCAAAAGCAGATGAACCTGCTACAACAAGGAGTGCCTTATGAGAAAATCTCTAAACCGTTAAATGAACCTTCCTATCCTGATTACAGACCCGACCTCCAAGACACACGGGATAGAGAGGTAGGGCCTACACTTGGTCTCTTTACTATCTTGTACCAATAGATGTATACCGTGTATAAATGGGATCTCTTTTTACCGGTGTCTAGTGAATTTATATGTCTTGATCTTGATTATCTAAACCAAACTGCACGGGCCATTACTTGAGCTGAAGAATACACTGGGATATAAACTAGACTCTATTTGTTTGTTTAGTCATAAAAAGAAAAACTTTAATCAGTGAATTAAGTTTGTGGATAAATATATTTCAAACATTTCTAATTTGTAACGAGAAGCTCAAATTATGATTTGTTACTTGTGTGTATTGGTGTTTGCGATTCAATTCACTAGGGGAGGTAATGTGTGATGAATAACCTCAACCACTTTATCTTGTATTACAGCCCTTTGGAGCTTCCCTGGAAAATGCACCACCAGCGGATAGAACTCAGGCCTACAGGAGAGAGCCCCAGGTCCAGTTTGATCTAGACAGCTATACAAAGCAGACACCTGAACATCAAAGAGAATATGAAAACACATACCCCCAAAACATCTACGATGATAGGAGAGATATGGAGCCACCTCACCAACCACGGTCAAGACCTGCCTTCCAACAGGACCAGCCCGATCAGGTAGAAGAACATAAAAATATCAGGATTCTCTTTAAAAAAAAATCCATTCCTCTTTATTAACCCTCTCCCCTCACCTTCAAGTCCTCACCATTCAACCTCTTGCTCCTTGTTTTGCTGTGTCCATTTGAAGTCATTATGGTTTACCACGTGTTACTGCATCGAGTGCCAGTGTGAATCCCACAACCATTCAACATCCTTACACAATGACCAGTGGAAGGAAAAGGTCAAACACATAATGTATTAAAAGATAAGTCTTAAATTCAAGTCACAATTGAGGTTGTGGAAAATGAAAATACATTGCCATAAAGGAAGAAGCAACAAATCTTATCATTATCTCAGTGTCCGTGATGGGAATTTTAGCATTTGAAACAAGAGCAAGGAAAAGGAACAAAATCTAAATCAATTCTGATTATGAAAATAAAAGGATTTAAAGGAAAGAAGATCCAGTTGAAAAGATTGATAGTATAATAGCCTTGGATTTTGACCAGTCGAAATTCTGAAAAAGAATGCTTTTGAATTGTTTAGTCGTTCCAAAAAATATATCGAATAATTTTGTTAGGTCTCTTATAACAGACTTAAAAACAGAAGCAAAGGCAAATATCCTTCAACAATCATTCTAAACATTAGATTACAACAAACAAACAAAAACGAGGGAAAGAAACTTTTATTTTCATTCTTCTTCTGTACTAAAAAATAGAGCATGACTTTTACATCACCTATTGGAAGGGACACCAACAATGGACCAATCTATTTTGCTTTTATTCTCCTCCTAATCTGCCTTATCATCATCATGATACCACTCTCTAATTTACAATCTCTGATCCATTATCTGAAAATAAATCGCTAACAATGTTAAATTGTCTTTCTTATTTGATTTTATTATTTACTAACAAATGTAAGAAACAAGATGACGGTTTGATATGCGAGTAGATATGACAAGCAGTAGGTAGTTCTAGAAGCAATTAATTACTCATTTTCATAAATTTGCTCAATTGAAGCGATTACCCTTTTAAAATACATTTGCTCAATGGATCTCATAATCAGTTTTTTGATAGCATTCTATGTTGTTACCCGCCACTACCACTACCAATAGCTTTGGCTTAATCTAGTTTTAGTCTTTTCTCAATATCCCCTTTACTAGCAGACCAAGCAGTATGGCTATTCTACAAACTACAACAGTTTTCAAGCACCATTGAAATTGCTATTCTTTTTCTATCCCTGAAAACAAAAATCAGTAAAACAACAAGAAAAAGCTTTTCAAAGAATTTTTATGTTGTTACAGACTGTTTAACTGTATTCTCTCTATAGTTAGGTAAAGCTGGCATTGTTGCATCTTAATGCATATCTAATATGAACATTGTACACCAAACAAAAATTTCCTGTTATGATATAATTAGATAAGACAAGATACACGTTTATTAATCTTGGAGAAAATCATAATGTGCTTCAAATAATCCAGGGACTAGACAAATACATTCAACACAAAGCAAGCAGAAACTATTCTACACCCAGCAAACACAATGATTCACAAAAAACTATTAAGCCACAGACAACTCAATATGCTAATAAATAATAAAGTAATGAAAGTTTGAAATAGTGAAATAGGAAGTGTAGAAGTAACCAATAGATAAATGCATTTGTGAATATAGATTTCATTAGTTGACTATTTTATCCAGCAAATATTGTTGAGATACAAAGGATAGAAGATTTGGGTTACAATCCGTGCGGTCTGATTTTTCATTGTTTTATTTGTTTTATAAAATGGAAGTCACCAAAACTCACGATATGTCCTTAAAGACTTAAAAAAGTCTGGAATAAAAAATGGATATCTCATAGCCTTGTACTACGCCTAAAAACAACCAATGCTACTCTGAAGTAGATTTTTTGAAAAATTCAGATCCATAGTCCGTCTGAGCTAATACCATTGCATGGCTGTGCAAAGTTATGGGCAGTCTCATTAAAGTAACAAATCATGTGAGCGCTTCACTATCTATCATTCACCATCAAGAACACATGAGAATTCATTTTATCAAAAGTAGGCCCTCATTGACATTGTGTACATAAAATATATGGGAAAATGAAACATTCAGCGTGGTAATTGAAGTTTTGGGTTATTTCAAATGTCTGACTGGTTTCAGTTTTATTGTCTTGGATTTGGTCAATACGAAGATCATAAAAAGAAACTCCGAGAGGAGAGGAAGAAGGAGTTACAGACACATCTAGCTCAGAAAACGTTACAGGTATTGTTCCACTGGGTGGCAGTTTGGTTTTCTTCCTTTTAAGTTTTATGTTTCCTTCAGTTCTTTTTTAAATACAAAAAAGGTTTTTGAGATTTGTATTTCATTCTTGATTTTGAGATTTGTATTTCATTCTTGATTTTGAGATTTGTATTTGATATTCTAGTTGTAGGTTTGTATCTGATTATTTTACATTACATTTATTCACATATCATGAAAGATGGTTTTGTCATTGGCATGTTTTTTTCAGTACTTTGTATTCCATATCAACTACTGTTTTCTGTTTCAGCTGAAATATATCTTCAATTTTGATGAATATGATGTGAAATGTCATGAATGAGATTGTTGTTTGATGATGAAATAATTCATTTTTCTATGTCTATATGCATGTAATATGTATTAGTATGTAACGCTGGTTTAAACGGTATGGTTTGGACAGTAATCATGTTTCTTCTTATTATGTGTAAGCCTTGTCTGATGATATGATCCTTAGAATTTCATTTTGATATGGGTTGTACTATTATTATTGTGATAGAATTTCTAATTGTGAAACTCATTTATATTTACCTTTGAAAAATGTAACCCCTATAAACATTATTGTTTTGAATTAGGAATTCATTTGTTGCAGAGAATTTGTGACAATAAAATGGATTAAAATTTGGATTAAAACACAATTATTATCTATGTATCTATCATAGTATTGATATTAGACTCATTGGTAATGCTGTTTAGATTCCATGCTTTTTCTGTCCATTTTTCACAAACAGATCGTGTACATTCTATGTTATATTCATTGATTTGTACAATATGGCATGACTATTTTTTGCTCATTTGTCTTTTGTTGTTATATTATAAACTGGTGTATGCATAATTAGGAACCTTTTTCTTGTAGAAATGAATGAATGTGGATTGAATTCATTCAATATGATGTACTGATTTTTGTTTTTGAATTGTTTGCATATTATATGGTGAATGTGACATTATATCTCACTAAGAATGATTTTTCTTTTGTTTTAGGTAGTACCATCTTTTCCATGTATGATGTACATCATCAACATCCGTTTTCGCAGTGGATTTTAATGTTACAGGTCTAAACATATTTTTTACAAATATACGACTCGTTGGGTGAATAGGATAGGCTGTCACAATTGGCGTGTAGGGGAAAGGTTAAAGGAATATCTCCTACAATTCTCTTCATTCTTATATCAACAGTATTTTCTTGTTGTTTTCTTTTGATTCGTGAATACCTAATGTTATCTTCCCACTGTCATTCCAGCGTGTGTTTGTTTACCAATGTATCTACTTTATTACCATACCGTGAACCACCAACTTGCTCTGTCTTCTCCCTCTCTCTCTCTCTCTCTCCCTCTCTCTATTTCTTAATCAGTCTATCTTTCTGTCTGTAACATACTGTTTGTATTCCCTTTTTATATTTTCTTGTTGAATAATTCATACATATTTTTATATATGTTAGATACAAAAAGGACATTAGTGTGAGCCTCCATATTATTGATATTGTTTCAAGCTGAAGTTTAAAAGTAATCCAATTACTTTTCAAGATGTTTCTAATTTTCTAATTTTTGTTCAACATAAGTGAAAATGAGTACCTGGATACGCAAAATGAAAATAGAAAAAGCCTATCAGGGTAGCACTGCTGAAAAAAATGGTATCAAAACAAATTGACCTGCTGGGTGATTAATGATGTAATGTCTGTGTGAGTCTGTGCACCCGTATACTTAGCTACAGGTTGTGTGGACTGTAAAACCATCTCTATCTTTTATCCTTGTGAACAGAGCGGGATGAATCAGTCCGTGTATCAGCAGCAGTGGCAGCAGCACCACAGTGGGGTACGGGGAATTGATTCTTTTCTTCTCATCCAAATCTCATGCAACTTTTTGACCTACCCAAGTTTATTTCGCTATCTTCTGCTAACTGAACTCCAACCTCATTATTTCATCTTATCTTACAACTCTGTTGATATGGTCTGAATGTTGACAAACAAACAAATTAAATTATTTTCCTTTGGTTAAACTATTTTACATTGCTGATCGAATCGTACCATTACCTCTATCTTTATTCGTGTTTGTATGTGTTTTGTGTGTGTGCGTAGTCAATGTGTGTATGTTTTCCTATTCTTTTCTTTTTTTCCATCAATGTATATGTATATATGCCTTTAGGTATATGATTGTCTGTTTTTCATTGTACAGTGGAACTTTGAGATCAGAAATTGTTGGCGACTTCAGTGCCTTCTAGCTTTTCCCCTAGAGTCATAAGGTCCCCTATAGCCATGTGTGTTTTTGTTGTTATGTGGCATTCATGTGACCCCATAGGGTAAGGAATTAGGATATGGAACAGATTAAGTTTCCTCTTATTGTTGACAAATTGACTCAGTTCCTGATTCCAAGGGTCCACTGTACCTGGATATCTTTCCAAAGATTATTCCCCGACTGCCATGTGCCCATTGGTAGTTTTGATGTTTTTTCTTCATTATATTTTGTTTTAATTCACTGTGTTTCTTGTATCTGCACAGTCTAACAATCAATTTGCACTTTATTCACTTTTCACCTCTTGATCCTTTATTTTCTTCATAACATTCTTATTTGAATGGATGAAATCATACTTAATCGTTTGAATGAGAAAAGAAGAACACTTTTTCTTTTCTGCTGTTTAAAGGATTATAGTTGATGATATCTTTTTTAAAGTGTCAACTATCATCCCGCTTTCTCCCTTCACCTTTAGAAATTTATGATAACATTTTTAGAAATATCGAACAATCTAGCAATAATACGATAAAATCACTTTTTTGGAGAATGGATTGGAAAGAACTCTTTTCTTATCTCGATGTATAGAAGCTCGAAGGTCTTCAATTGTCTGTTGAGCCAAGTCCCCGCAGTATTTATCACGAATACGAGAAAAGTTTAGAAAAAGAGAAATACAAGAAGGAGTGGTTTGAAATCAAAGGAAAACACAGAGAGGTACCTACTTAGAAGAGAGTAGTGAGGAAAGCATCTTGCTTGTACCCCAGTTGCTTCAGATTCTTTACAGCAGGCAGAACTTGACTTACAACCTAAATTAGCTTGAATTTAACAGTAGATTAACAAATACAAAAAAACAGGATAAATCATAACCTTCATTTTTGTTTTCCTAAAACTTAGGCAAATGTCTTATTTAAGCTTATACTGGATGGAAGAAAAAGGACACAAATGCCCCATATGAAATTATTTTGATGGATTTCTCCTTAAAAGATAAAAATGAATACAGAATTGGATGGACAAAAATAGGTCTTGAATATTTAGTACCTATATCTTTATTGTATTTGAAACGCTTAATCCTCCCCATTCCGAAACAAACCTCTACGTAATTTTGTATCTATGATTAGATATAATTAATAATTCATCTGCACACATGCAGAGTTTCAATTGAATGGTATCTAAACAATTGAAGTAACAGGCATTAAAAATGCACATGATTTATCTATTTTTGAACTAATCAGTGATGTTATAGAACATTCTGGGTGAGTTTGATAAAATCATTCATTCATAGAGATACATAAAATCCCATAAAACTTCACACACGAAGTGAAATATGGCTTTAACATTATACACAATTTTTTGAAAATTTGAATATGCACAGCAGACACAAGTGCTCAAATTTCAGAGCATTCATTTTCCTTCCATCCGATTTATTGAAGATAAAAGTCTATTTTAGAAATGCAAAGTAAAAAGTAGGAGAGATGACTAACATTATCTACTTAACAGTTTTCTAGCCCCTTCCTCTCATCTTCTGTCTTTCTTGTTTCCTTCTTTCATGTTACTGTCAAATAAACTTTAACATTCTTCTAAGTATATTTTACACTGTCAAGATAGCACAGACAAGAGCAAATTTGACTTTGAGTAACTTTATCTGCAGACATAGCAAACTAAAAGAGTCCAGGCCTTTTTCTATCTAGTTATCTACACGTATCTGTCAATATATGAACATATCTTTTGAGTCCTATCACAAAAGTGATATTGCCTAACCTTAGGGACGGCAGCTGTTACACACTCAACATAAAATACAAACACTTTTGGTGTCGTTATGTGAGTGGTTGGACGGCATCCCTGGTGGATTCATCTTCTGTTTCTGTTCTTTTAAGTTGAATCGTCTTCTTAACTTTCATCCCAGCTTTGTATGAGTATTACCTCAAATGTGGCGATGTATTCTCTTCTGACAAACAAACAAAAATTATCGTTGTTATTTCTTCATTCTTATATTCATCCATCTATCTATCTGTGTCTTTTCATTTTCACTATGCTTTTTCCCCTTTTATAATCCTTTGAGTAGTGTTTCACATTCTTTATCAGAAGTCTTAGATCCTAAATTATACGGAGAAAGCTTTTTTTGACACTTCTTCTACAAGTTTCAGAAGTTTATAAAGTATTCTGCTTTACAGAATCATATTTTTACTCGTTTTCTTACGTTGTTTTAAAGGAAATACATTTTATTCAATGTTTGAGGTAAATCTATTTTATTGGCAGTGTATTAGCCTCATAATAGTATTAGAGCATCAAACTTTGTCATGAAATTATTTTTCTTCTAGTGCCCCCTATAAGGTTATTGTTATATACCTACTTCTTTTTTTAGCATCAGTACTCGTAATAAATCCTTCTTATCCTTATTTGAAACCTAACTTATAGAGTCAATCCTTTTATATAACAATGGCTTTAGCTTTACGCTTTAATCAATGAGCCTTCACTAATTTCTGGAATTTGTCTGATGAAAAAATGTGACTCATGTGACTAGTACATTTTTCTGATTGAAAGCTGTTAACTGTTGCTAAAGTTGCATAACTTTAGACTGTACATTTCCATAATAGGACTAGAAGAACTTGTAAAATAGATTTACCAACCCTGAAAAAGAACCATAAGAAACTTATAAATACCTTTTGAAATTGAAATAAAGATAATTCAGAATACAAATAAGCTGGTTGGAAAAAAAGGAGCATTACCTTTTGATGAGATAATGTCTTTCAAGAGATTCTTGCCCATCTATAACTTTAGGACCAAACCATTGTGTAATGTCAAACTTTAAATGATACGTCTTCCAGCAATCCTTGATCTATACACTAGATATAAGTTATACAACCTTGACGTTTAAAGCAATATAAAACATCAAGTGTAACTAAAATCTCAACAACAAAAAGTAAAGAGACAGTTCATTAATTCAGACTATTAAGTTTTTGTAAAATGATAAAGTGCTCAAGAGATTTTAAGGCTGTAATTGTAACTTTACCAAAATAAATAAGTGAGATGAAGTACCCTTACTCTACAATTGTTTTTCACTTATCGCTGTCCATTAGCCTGACAGTCAACGTAGACATTGGGACGCTCCGTCCGATTTAAAACTCACGCCTCGTGGCCTCCTTGACACGGACTCGCTAATCCACCAGGCCCAGAAGGAGCAGGCCAAGGAGGAATACGATGCTCAGTGGAGGCGGTTAAGAGGCCAGGTAAGAAGAAGGGTAGGGAAATGCGCTATAGAAATAGAAGAATTAGATAATATTGTTAGAGGAGCTATGTAGGTATATCGAGCAAATTCTTTTTGCATGACTCTTGCAATTATTTCCTTTATAGTAGAGGAAAAGAGATTCAGTTATTTCTACAAAGACCTCTCAACTCTCACACCTCCTCTATTCTGTTCTGGATGTTATATTTTATTGTTTGTGTCCGTTTGTTCATAGCAACTTACATCAAAGCATTTTTTCTGTCAAGGCAATGTCTCTTTTTTGTGTGCTCTTCTCACATTCTTTTTTGTAATTGTGTGTTGTTGTTGCTACTAATGGCCTCACTACAAATTACTCTATAAGAATTGCAACTTCTATTGTATATTTTTTTGTGGACCTGATTGTCAAATGTTACAAAATGAATAATGCACTTGGTGATGGCTATTTAACTATCGAGTGGGTGCAAAAAGCGTCCTGAGTTTTGAGTGGATTTTTCTTCGATGTGCTCTTTTTTGATTAACATAAAAGTCTGCATTCATTTCAAAGCCCAATCTTCATCAGTATGTTACGGTTGAACTAATTTTATCAAAAGTTGCAGTTGCAGTAACAACAATTTTAGTTAAAGTTACTTAGAAGTAAATTCTAAAAACAACCATTTCGTGTTGAAATGTGGAAGCTATTAGAATATTGCTTCAACATATTACATATTTACAAAAATAAAGAAATATAGAGCCTCAAACATTGAAGATACTTGTGCCCAAAGTTCAGGATGATTATGTTTTGACCCACTCGGTATATATATGTATATTGTGTGATTTCAGAATTCATTTATCGTCATTATAAGTTTTCTTTGTATTGGATTCTTATATATTTGCTGCCTATAAGTATGACTAATTATGTCGGTCTGATAAAACCAGTCAAATTGTAGCTGATATTATATTTGAAAATGGGAAACATTATCAAGTAGAATGCACTTCAAATTTCAAGATATCTTAATCGTAGGTGAAGCCACATCACCGTATGTCTATGTGACAGCAACCATTTGACTCAAAAAGTGAACATTTCATTTTTCAGGCCATAATGAGCATATCGTATTATTGTCAAAGCAAATCAATTGAGATCTTTAGAAGGAGGTGGTTATGCTTGGAGAAATACAGACAAAGAATTGTTATTTGTGACATGCCATGTGATACATGGGGCCTATCTTCTTCCCCTGTTGGTGTCAAGCCCAGAGCAATCCATTACCATGAATTATTGAAGGCTTAGGGAAGGGTTGCTGCTGGCTACCCATCACAACATTCTCTAATGGTGTGGCAGTGTCCTAGCCTAATCAATGCGTCGATGGTCTCCTTCCTCCTTCTCTCACTAGCTAAGGGCTCGATCCTAGATGGTTTTGTTGCAGCTACCATCTGATAGATTTCCTTTCTTTTAATTTGTTGTTGATACGAGAACTTGGGGGATTCCCTGGTCTCAATACTTTTGCTGAATTTTTAAATGTATTTTTCTTATCATTCAGTTGTTGATATAAATAATTGGGAAGCTTTTCAATATGCCATACAAATTATTTTTTGGCTTTTAAAAAATAAAACTTTGTTTTCATCCAACTTTTGACATTTCCAAAAAATGCTTTTCTCTAATCCTCTCAAAGCATAATATTACTTTGTTGTTTATCCTGCATTATTTATATATGTATATACAACTGCTTGATGTTTCCGCTTGATGATATCAATTATTGAAGAAGAATGTGTATGGTCATTTATTCCTACAAAGACCTTTATCAGGTTATTTCAAATCTAGAATGTTGGTCAAACATGTCAAGGTTATTGTACTTTGATGTTTCATATTTCTGATAATTTGTAAATGATGAGCCAGAAAATAAGTGAAAAAAGAGTTATATAAAACTATGATAAACATCACATTTCAAACTGGCATAATGCTGCATCAATTCAATTTTGTTATACTGTAAGCAAAAAAAAGAAAAAAATTAGATCAGAATCCGACTTGTTTCGTGGTCAGAATTATATTTCTATCAAACTATTATTCTTCAGTCAGTCGTCTATGCATCAGCAAGGAATTTTCTATTATATTTGTAACTAGTTTTCCAATGCCTCAGCAATCTGCTAGAATGAACTCTTGTAAGGTGCTGTCTTCTACTCCTATTTGTTTGGTTGTGTATCCAAGTACACACAATGACTTCCATCAGTCTTTTGAAACAATGATCTGTTTTCCAGTTTGCTGCTTTCAAAATTATCTTTACTATAGAAACAATTTTGACTGTGAAGCTTCCTATTGATAAAGGCACTCATTAGATTTAAATATCTTTTGAATCCCCATTGTATTCCCTTTGGTCTCCCTTGTTGTTAGTGAATGTACATGCAGTATAGTCTGTATTGTTGATTTCCTAATGATGCTTGGATCAGTCTTTGCTGCCAGCGGTCTAATAAGTAGGTTGCCATGAATCTTTAAACACTCTGCCATCGGCATCCTGACACTATCCCATTCTCTTTGATTTGCTACAGCCCCCTGCCTAGCTTCTTCCCTTTAAAAAAAAGATTTGAAACCCAGTTTTTGATTTTGTAAGCAAAAGATTTAAGTACATGTGATCAATTTCTAGTAGAATCGTTTACTACGCAGGCTATCTCTTTTCTTAAGTCTCTGAAACCACCAAACATTTCTTGCGATTAATAATGACTCTTAATGTCCATTTGGAACAAAAGTTTCCATGGTGTTTCCCTAGTTGTTATTGGAAGACAGCCTGTTGTTAAGGTATCCCATCCATTAAGGCTGTCCATCGCTTCCACCGTTTGACTTGTTGGCTGTCGTAGGGATATAGCTAGAGATCATGATCTATTTTCCAATCAATAAATCAATAAAAGCAATAAAGAAAGAAAGGGATTGCCGATGCCATTTGCTCATGCTCACAGGCTATAAATATATAGGTTCTGAGTGGGAGGCTGAGTTAGCAACACTGAATAGGGAAGAGTGTGCAGTGTAGACATCATTTGTTAAAGCTACCATGAGAACTGATAATCAAGTAAGCCTCTACAATATGCTAAATGTGCATGGTATCGGTACCATGTTATAAACTAGCCCTTACATAAAGTTGATTTTACCTTTTGTCAGGTGTCTCAGTGAGTAGAACTAGTGTTTCAATTTGAACAAAATTATGTATTTTTCCCTATGCTTGTGTTCTTATGATTCTTGTAAATGTATTTTGTGTTGAAAGCCCAATAAGTGTTCCATGTCTTATGGA
The DNA here is from genome assembly GCA_031834005.1 of Dendronotus venustus. Lineage (NCBI taxonomy): Eukaryota > Metazoa > Mollusca > Gastropoda > Nudibranchia > Dendronotidae > Dendronotus > Dendronotus venustus. The sequence goes on from JAUEKX010104302.1 coordinate 17,482, forward strand.
GGAAATCTTTTAATTATTTTGAGCTTTAGGCTGTGTGCTGTACAGTTTTTTTACATATTGTGTTTTGATAGAAATTTGGATTATAAGTTATTTTAACAGTCTTCTTCTTCTGCTTTGAAAGTATAGAAATCATGTTTATGATATTTTAAAAGTATTTTTCAATTTTCAATGTTTTTGTTTGTTTGTGTATGTCAAAACTGTCCTTTTTACATCGCCACCTAAGGGAAATTCACAGACTTCACCGAGAGGACCTGGTCCCACTGTGATGGGTGGCAGCAAAAAACTCGACACGGACAGCATCATTTCGCAAGTGGTCAAGGAGAATGCGGAGGACCTCATCCCGCGTAAACCACGAGCTGATGCGGGCCAAGGCTTGAACAACGTTAACCCAGTCAATGCCGGCAGTCTAACCAATCGAGACGAGTATCGCCGCGGCTGGCAGGAAAGGCAGAATCAGGTATTGTCCCACAGCATCTTTGTCTTTATTTTCTTTCCAATGCCGGGAACTCAACTATGTATTCACGACTACGATTTGGTGTTGTTATAATCAATGTTTTCATTTCTATACCTCTGGTTCATGTAACCATAATGTTTTTATCATTATTCTTAATGTTACTATTGCATTGTCGTTACCTTGATTCCTACTCGCATGTAAAATGTACGCAGTTTGAAGGTTGATTACTATTCAGTCCTTGTCAGTGTTATTTAGTTTACATGTTATTTACCTCTCTGCCCGATTAGAGTATTAGATTTTTGTATAGCTATTGTTAAACCAATGCTTATTCCAGGGTGTCCCAAAGATAAAAAGATGCATATAGTTATATTAACTAAAGGCAACAGAGGAAAGCGTGAAAATAATACTCACTTGGCTGGGCCAGTATGGAATATAGAAATAAAGTCCATCTGATTCAGGGTTTCAACTTTTGTCTCCTTTAATGTATTTGAGTACACACAGACATGATTGCTTATACAAGACTTCATCTTAATTTCATATTTTTAAGGACAAATATTGTTGCATGCCTTTTTATTTTCTGTTGTTCATTTCTTCACTTAACTTTTGATGATGTGGAATGTTTGTTTTTCGCTCACAAGTGGAGTATGTCTGAATATATTCCTGTTTTCCGATTATGAATAAGGCCCAAAAATGCCCTTTCACTGGGGCTTCATGATCAATCGTTCAAAGTATATCAATTTTTAAACCATTTATCATATACATAGACATAAGTAAAAAATGAAAAGTGAGAGGGAGAGAGTGAGAGGTTATTTTTGGTTGGTTGAAGAACGCTTGTGATGACAAGTTTTTATTGAAACTGTCATGTATGCATTTACCGCAATAGCCCGCTGGCCCCTCAGACCCTCGGAGATTAGATGCCGGGGTAGCCAATCAAACCAGGCTGAGCATCGACAAAGCTATAGCAGAAGCGAAACAGGATGTGCATGGGTATAGGCAAAAATGGGACAACATGCATGGACAGGTACTTTGATCTAAGGCACTCAGCTTCTTTCAACCGTAGTTTTTCCTGCCTTCCTAGAGGTCCCCTCTTGCCATGAAATTCATACCATGTATTCTCTCACACTTTGAAACGTCCTGTTTGGACTCATTGCCAACACTATGGGAAGATATCTAACAACACGCCACTAACTGGTTTAAGAGATTTGTGGGGTTTTCAGTTAAAGCAAAAAAACATGAGCATGATGTTAACTCATTCCTTTCGTCTCTGCTTCCTCTATATAGGAGTTTTTTAAATGATATATTATAGAGTTGCAATTACTAAACTTGTGTTTTATAATTCAACATATTCCTCCATATTACAGGGTTTTAACAGTGTGTATCATTTTCACTTCTTAGTTACCACCATAATCATCATATATATTCAATTTGTATACTTTTCCATAGATTTCTTTTCTTTGTTCCGGGCCTCAAAACTCTGGTGCCACTGTTATTTTTAGTACTTTTTAGGGACAAAAAACAGCAACAAAGAAACAGACCAACAGCAGCATTTTCTTTCTGTGTATCATTTTTCGTTTTCCTTTCAATCTTTCTCATACCTTCATGAATCTACATTAGCTGTAATGACCAAAACACATACCTATTATAATTAGTACATATCTGTAGCCTATTCTACCAAAGGATTTTAGGCATGACCTCATCCACCAAGATTATCAAAGAATTTGGAGAGTTTATTTTTTATCATGTTTGATGCATCAATGCCATCATGACTGTTCATGTACTTATATCTGTGTCTTTATGAGACTCCTGTCTTAACATTGCATAATTTGTCATACACATATAGTTTCTATAGATATTGCTTGCTTCTTTTTCTGTTTGTGTTATTATTATGAAGAAAAAAAATCCAAACAACTCCACCCTAAAATGACCCTTAACCTCAAAACAAAATCGTATGCAATGAACCCAGTGAACAAATTCTGAATGTGAAGAGGTTTTATATTTCAGTATTCATTGACAGATTAGATATTCTTATATGATTCTGAGTGACAGCACTTCTTTATTGACTGTTTATCCAGGCCAGTGAATTTCAACACCAACTGCCTAAACGCAAAAACTATCACAACTTCAGTCTTCACCATGACAGTTCCGCTTATGAAGCTCAGAAGCATCAGCTTCGCCTGGAACAAAAGAGAGAATTAAATGATTATCTGAAACAGGTCAAAAGAATTAGGCTACTCATATGATAGAATTGAAATAGGTAAAAGCACTGCTGAAAATGCTTTGCCAAGCCCGAATCCCTAACGTGAGCTATAGGTGTAGAAAATAGGTGCCAGAACAAATTACTCCTTTGGTGTTGGGAATTATTCTCTTCAGTCTTTTCAGATGGAGAGGATAAATGCTCTCCAGATTGGATTATTTGATGAATGTTACGAGTAAATAATGAGCTTCCTGAAATTATAAAGCAGTAATCTTTTCAGTGGCATAATTCTGCTTCTGTAACCAAACCTGTTCTTTTCCTTTACCTGAGCAATCCTCTCCATAGACGGGAATGAAACAAGCGATGTATTAAATATTGTTCTTTTTTAGAGTCCTGGCCCCCTCTCATCCAGGCTGGGATATCAGTCAAGTCCTTTCCCAACATCCGCTGATTATCGTAAAAGATTGTCGGATATTAGAAATCAGGAATACAATAGACTTCTTCAAAAGGTACTTTTATGTGAAAGATAAAATACTCAAAACAAAACAAAGCAAAACAAAGAAAATGAAATTAATTTTTGTAAATGACTCTTAAGAAATGAATAGCAAAAGAAATTCAAAGATTTGAAAATGGGAAATGAAAGCAGATTATAATTGATGTTGAACAAAATTATGTCCACCAAAATTGAAACATAGTAATTTTCAAAAACGTTATAGATGTAGTGAATAGCTGCTATAACTAGGTAATTATTTGTACAAATATTTGCTTAACAGAGGAATGAAGTAGACCCAACACAAAATAGAAAATGGAACACACCTGCAACTGCTGCAGAAGAAACGGTGCTTCCACTGGGAAGATATGAAAAGAAACATCAATTCTATGAAGAACAACGCAAACAAGATTATCTGGATTACATGCAGAAATCTCACCAAAGACCAATTCAGTATTACAAGGCTAGTTCAAATCGTCATCGACTAATCCGAAACCCGCACAAAGCACCCTGGTGTGTTTGGGGTGAGGTGATTCATAGCACAAAAGTGGCACAACACTTTTACCTCTTTGACTGCACTTTGAAAAAAAAAGAATCTCTCAAATGGGTTATTTCTTTGAACACAGACAAATATTTTGAGTATTTTTACTTAAATGAACTTCTATGACAGGCTTTTCGATTAAAACTTAACATGTGACGATGGAAAGTTCACATTTTGAAGATTTAATGCAAACAAACCCCCCCCCCCCCACCCCCCAAGAACAAATGAAAATTAAATAAAAATAAACAAGTAAATAGAACCCTAATACGATTTTAGATGTGTGTGCCACACAGATTTTTTAAATTGCCATTTATGCCTGTCCAGGCTATTTGTGCCTTCTTTTGCTCTGCACTTGTAGCTTTAGCAGTTCACTCTTATTGGGAGTCACTACCTGGGCTGCTATTCAGTCGCCTCTTACGGCATGTATCACATTGGGCTATTTTTGCATCCTCTCTGTTGAGGTACCCCAAATACCACACAGGGCGATCAAGGATATGAATGTGACATTGTGGGTTAATATTGGTAATGGTACATGTATTCAGTGTCAGAAACAGTAATGAAACAGCGAAAGATAATGAGCCAGATAGATAAACTATATCATATTGTTTTATATCTTGGAATGTTATGTTGCTAGTTTTGTTTGTCGTGTAAAGTTTTACATGTTGATACTATTCCAACTATTAGTCTGTGCATGTGCTTGTCTCGTAGGGTATCTATGTCCAAAGCTGTGGTTTCACCTGCACCAAATGGTTGACTTTGAAATGAGTTATTTTCATCCCACTATAACTTTATACACTTGCCTTCTTCTCTGTTAGCTAAACCCATCAACTTGTTCTGATCTATACAATATCATACGTTGAGTACAAATATATTTCTGTTTGACCAACAATGTCAATCTATAATATGAAATTGACAGGGAGTTCTGTTTTTTCTTCTTTTTTTTACCAATACTATACCTACCTTTCTTTTTGCTGAAGAATATTTCAAAATTTGAAAAAGAAAAGAAATGATCTTGCTTTACAATTTGAATATTTGTCGGATGTGCTGTTGAAATCAAAAGTCCTAATTTTCCTAGTGACTCTCTGACCTCTGCCCGGCTGGTTGTGGTGCTAGTTGTAGTTGTGTGCGGTGTATCAGCAAGAATCCAATTGTAAAAATTTACTTGCACTGGCACCCTCAATATTTTTGATAGATCAGTAATATTGAAATTCTATTGCTATCAGTTTGATCATTGTCTTTGTTTTGTTTTTTTCCATTTAGTAAACCAGACTTTGTAAAAGAATATGGTTTATTTTCGTTTCTAGTTCGAGGCTGTGTAGATTTGTAGTTATTAGCTTTTTATGGTTTGCAACAGTAATGTACACAATTGACAGGTTCTCTAGTTCTCTTCTAAGATTTCTATCATACTGGGTAGTTCTCCTGGATTTGAAAGTACAATATCTGATTACATGTTATCTAAGATCATATTGATTATTAGTTTTGCTTGATTTCTATTTCATATTACAAATTGTTGGTTTAAAAAAATCAAGATTGCATGTCAACTCCTCATCCCTACTTAGCATTCATTCATATTAGTACATAGTGAATGGCATAGAAATATTTGCAAACTGCATTCATATGGGCTAAGATAAATAAACTATGATAAATTTAGCAATAAACATGGAGTTGAAACTTTTTAATAGAATATAAAACATTTGCATCCTTGAAAAATGGAATCATTTTCTTCTTGTCAAGAATTTTATGTGTGTCATAGTCATTGTGGGCCATCCAAATTCACGTTTATTTCTTATTTATTTTTCTTTCTTTCCTCATTTTTTCCCTCCAACCTCTCTATTGTCACATGTTACCAGTCAAAGGGTGTTTTAACCCCTCGCTCTCAGAATCAGGGGGGTGGTTCTCTGCTTATCAGGGATGATGGAAGGAGAGATGAAAGCCGTAGAAAGATGGAGGAGGAAAGGAACAGGGATTACAATGACCTGTTAAGAATGAAGGTAAGCATTCAGCCAGCCGCAAACAACAGCCGATGCTTATCTGTCTTTCCAATGGTAGTGAGATTCACCCTCTGCAACATTGTCTTTAACCTCATGAGTCGTTCACTTTCTCAAATACGCTGCAGTCCACTTAAGATAATCTCACTATTTGGTCCCAGTTTTAACCTTTATAATTTGTCAACAGGTTAAGATTACTGAAATATTCTGTTCCTTGAACCTTATCTTAAGCAGGCTGCACCGTAGCCATAGTCAAACTAGCGAACTACTGCTTGCTATCTAGACTTAACTGAAGACTCACCCCACCCTTGATAGGTGCTTCTATGTTTTGTTGGTCTGTGCACTGATGATGGAGTGGTGGGTGAAGGTGGTCTTGCTTAATTATATTATGCTTTCATACCATTCCTTTATTCTAACCAATGCTTCCAGGATTTCAGCACCTTTTGTTTAGCATTTTGTAGATGTGCCTTTTTGTATAAAACTAAAACTAATGTAAGTTCTGCAAGCTTACTCCAGCTTCCTGACAATGCTATGAATTGCTTGCTGTGAGGGGGTCGGATACATTAAAATTGTGTATACATTTAAATGATCAAACAATATAATGATTGACTTGCCACTATTCATCTGAAGCCAAACTTTCAAGACTTGAACAAAAAATTTAGAATATTGAAATCAAAGTGATGAGTTTTTCAGGGAATTCCAACATACTCATAATTGTTCTGAAAAAGATGTTAGAACAATCAGAACAATCTGTTGCAATTTTAAAACTTGTCCTTTGTTATGTTATCTAAATTATTTTAATATTTGAAAACTGCACCATTAACATTTTTCTGTGAGTTCATACTCTGGTTTAACAACACTTTCAAGAATTAATCTATGGAAACAATTCATGAAGGCATTGCAGGACTTAAATAGCAATCCATCCATTCATTTCAGTCTTTCAGAAAATCTCTGAGATTATTTTTACATAATTAAAGAATAAGAAATAACATTTTGTTGGATTTAGAAATATTTCTTGCTCTATATTTTCTTCAGTCTTGATTTAGAAATATTTCTTTAAGATAATGCCATACTTTAGTATACATTAGTTTTTTTATAGAGATAGTTTACAATGTATTGGTTTTGTTGAATGTTTGTTCTCTGGCTTTTGTTTGCTTTTAGTTTGTGAATATAATGTATACATGATACAAACAGTATTTCTTAAGACAAATAAAAATTTTGCTTTGGATATCTTGAAAAGGCAAAAGAGATAAACGATCACATTTGCTTGTCCATACAAACTATATTATAATGTATTCAGAGATATACCATCCTGGTGCAATAGAACTGTTTCTCTTTTAGATATCTTTTTACTTTCTTTAGTCACCTAAACCTGGTCCTTGACAATGATGTATCTTTGAAATATCCTTACATATTATGGTTAATTTGATTAAACAATAAATATCTTGGACGAGTTATTTTTTCATTGAAGTCAACAAAAACGATAACACTAACACAGCAAAAAAATGTTTTGAAACATTTGTATTTTCTTCAAAGAGCAGTTGCAATTTTTTCTCTCGGAACGAAATGAAAACATTCTGAAACAATTTTTGATTGAGATGTTTTTCCAATTTAACTGTTTTTCTAAAAAGATAGATTTGTAAAAGAACCAAACACGCCTGCTTGGGGGGGGGGGGGGGGGGGGGGGGGGGGGGGGGGGGGGGGGGGGGGGGGGGGGGGGGGGGGG
>JAUEKX010104747.1:0-12308 GCA_031834005.1 Dendronotus venustus
GATTCATCGATTGTACTCATCTGTATCAAGGCCATTCGTCGATCTTTTGGGAAGAAACGGAAGTTCTCAATCGAACCGCCGTGCTCTGAGAACATCTCCTGTAATTCTTCTTCAGAAACAGATTCACTAAAAAGAAAAAGAGAAATGGGTCACTAATCTAGAATAAAGACACAACCCGTAGTTCTTCTCCAGAAAACAACTCACCAAAAATCGAAAAATAAAAATGTGTGAACAGGTCTACTAAGGTAGATTAAAAAAACAACTCATGTAGTTTTTCTTCAGAAAACAATTTAGTTAAAGTGAAGAGAGTAATTTATGCCAAAGTTTGTTGTTAACGTGAAATCTATATAGATACTAAAGCACCATTTACATTTAGAGTAATGTGAACTCACACCGCAGCTAAATTGAAGTTGCCTGCCTCAATGATATGATCTCAACCAGAAACATTTTATAATCTGAACCAGAAACATTTTTTAATCTGTTTACTAATATTGGTCGAACTGAAACCAATTTACATGCCAAAGCAAAAGAGAATAAAGAAAAGATGTGACTCAAGATACTTACGGAATATTTGATAAATGTAATGTGCGAACAGGAGGGAAGATATTCTTAAAATTTTTAGAACCAGGTTTCTGAAACAGAATAAGAATTGAATATAAAACCAGACCAATGTTTTGATGTTCCAAATAAAACAAACAACCACGATAATATATCAACCATTCGTAAAATTAACATTTAAAAAAAGATCCAGTTAGCAAAAAATAAGATTTTATTCAGAAACTAAAGATAATTATATTAGAATTTGCATTCCCCTTTATCTCCATAATAAATACACAATGCTATCATAAGAAAAACCTTGCAAGAACAGCGAATTTAAAATTTTCTAAATATTACGAACAATTGAAGAACAAATGTGTACTCAATTCTCGTAAACCTTCGTAAATTCTCGTTAACCTTAGTAAATTCTCGTAACCATTAGTTAGCTCTTACCTTAAACCTGTGTAGAGGGGAATCAACATATTCTTTCGTCAATTCTTTGCCTTCATCTTCAGCTTTAGGCATATTGACTTTATCGTGTTTTGAACGTGAGACACGCATCTCTTGACCGTAGAGAGTAAGATTATTTAGATTTTGAAGAGCTGAAAAAGAAAAATGAAAAGTGTTAAAAAGTTGTCCTCGCTTATTATTTTTCTCGGTATTTTTTTGTTCTCTAATTGAGTATTTCCTAAGAGATGATAAAAAGTACAGCGTAAACCCCGATGACTCGAACCCCAGATAACTGGAACAACTTTCTTGGTCCCTTGGAGCTTCAAGTTATCTGGGATGTATTGTATGCACGTTCACCGCGAGTTGAAAGGATGCCACCTCCCTGGGCGTGATAGATGGTTTGAACACAACCCTCCTGTAAAATTTATCTGTTTGAAGGTCCCAAAACATAATACAATTCCTAATGGGCTACTTTATCATAGGTTGCCCTCCCCACCACCCTCTCTGCATATTCTAACTGTTCCTCTCATTCAGCACTCAAAATTAGTCGAAAATTAAGCTTGCGTATACTGTATAGATTAAAATAGTTTTTTTTGCAGGGGGCAACAAAGCTTCAATTATGGACTAAATCAATCTCTGGTTAAAACACGTTAACTTAAAACAGAAAAAATTTAATTTATTTCAGGTTTCAGTTCTAAACAGTTTAGTTCGCTATAAAAATGAAAGATTTTTTATTACAATCAAGACCAAGCCATTTATACTGCTAGGGCTACTCAATTGATTCTATTAAATTATTCAAACGGGAATTATTGTTCAATGTCTGAAAAATGAGTTCACTTTAACTAGAGCGTATAAGAGTCACAAAGCTTGATCACGAAGAAAAGAGTCGATATTCGTATCTATCTCCTACCACTGTACAACTGCTTCTAATAAAAAGGCTTATCGAAACATCACCAAAAAAACATGGATACCTGTATTTGCTTGGGTAGCATCTGTGAATTGTATTAGTGCTGTGTCTTTTTTATTAAATAAGATTTTTACACGAAGAACATCACCATAATGGCCTAATATAAAAAAAAAAAAAAAAAATTTTTCTAATGCGTTATTAAAATCATCTCAACTCCTAGAATTCGCTGTAAGAAATTTTTGTCTAATTTTGTTGAACAACAAACAAAGAAAACAGGAAAGAGAACAATACAAAGACAAAAAATTAATCATTTTAGGTTGAAGCAGTTAAAAACAATTAAAGTTGCGAAAAATGAGAACTCCAACAAAGTAAATGGATAGCTCGAAATAATAGGATCAGATATTTTGAGATAAATATGATGCAACTTACCAAATAGAATGAAAAGGTCATCACAATTAATTTCCTAAATACAGAAAAAGAAAAATATATTAACGTAAAATATCAAACAACTATTACCTTTTGGTATATTGTTGTTGGGCATAATTTTCAATGCTTGGTATGAACATTATTTTTGAATGGAGAAATTGTGATAATAGTGGATTTAGTTTGAAGAAAAGTTGAAAAAGAATTAATTAACTTAATTTATCTAACATTGATTTTTTCAAAGGCACAATGCCCAATCAGAGAACATGATTCTTACCTCTTGGTTGAGGTTACTGACGAGAAGAACACAGCCACGGTGCTGTTGATGGTGATTTAGTGGTTGAACCATCATTTGTGGTTGTGGGTTCATGTTTGGAAAGTTACCTGCAGGGACTATAAAAAAAATATATGATAAAGTTACAAATCTAAATTTCCATAAAGAATAGCCACCATTTTGAACATGTAACACCATAGGCCCAAATCTTTTCAGTTTTCACACTCACTACAAGGTTTCTACGTTTAAAGTAGCATACAGTTTTATGAAAGTAAATCTTGGCAGACTAAAACCTTGAAGATATTCTATTCAGTCTGAATAAAATTTATAAATCCTCACATCCAAGGCTTTGTTGAAAGATTTGAGGAGGAAAAGAGCCTGGTATTGGCAACATCCCTGGATTCATTTGTTGTTGCATAGCTTGAACTTGATGATGGATAGGTTGAAGGTCTGGCTTTGTAAAATCCCTAATGAAAAGAATAGAAAGCATTATAGAAAGATAAAAAAAATGGGATAAACAAAACATTCCTGTGAACAAAGACACTATAATTTCATAAAAATTTTAAAGGAAAATGGTTTTGTAGTACGAAAGAAGCAATCAGACAATTTTCCGTTAAAAAATATGAAAAGTATGAGAAATGGAAGAATTAAAATACCTCATTTTATCATTGTTATATTTGACTGTTAATTCTGTCATTTTTGAAAATTCTACATGAAGTGTATTACAGCCATTATAAATATTTTGACGATCAAATAGCATTTTGGCGGCTGAAGCCTCTTTATGATTAGAGTATTGAATAAGTGCATGATATTGATCATTTCGAACAAAGGTTACGATTTTTTGAAGTTCTCCACAACGTTGAAATACCTGAAAGAAATAATAATAAAAATCTTCATGCTTTTCTTTAACTTTTATATATATGTCTTTCATAATCTAATTTGAGGTTTCCAATCGTTATAAACGGGAATTAAAATTGTGAAATTTTTTATTAATTTTCTTTTACATTTTAATTTACATTATAAAGTTTCAGTCTACTGTTGAAAATGGGGCTATTTATCTGCAGTCTTAATTCATCATCAAAGATTTGCAGCAATATTGAAAAATAATGTTACTGTACATCATTATTTGTGTCATAATCCGAAATGTTGACTAATTTGAGTTTAACAAGAGCTATTGTGGTTATTAACCCTAAACGTCACTTAAGTGAAAAATCACTAACATTTTAGATTTTTAAAAGTGAAATAGACACTCCTGATTAACCATTCAGATTGCAGATAAAATGTCATGTTAAGGGTAAGATATTATATGTGCAATAAATCTTGTAGTTATGGTTTACTTTTCACTTGAAACATACCTGTTGTAAGACTTCAATGGTAACAGGATAAACAAGGTTAGTGACAATAACTTTGAGAACAGTACCGCCGGAATAACCTCTATCAGGGCCTTCAGATTGAGTAGAGTTTTCTTCTTTAGCAGGATTATTTGTTTTGAGTTCTTGGTGCTGTGAAAACTGTAAGAAGACCTGCAAAGGAATAACAATTGATTTATTATTTACCATTTATATACTATTATCAAAAATTAAGTAAGAACCTCAGAAGGATCAGAGATGAATAAAGAGACAACAACAATTAAAACAATGGTTTATATACATATAGTTTAAAAAATGAGAACAGTCTTTCATTTGATCCAAAAATCTTTCTAAAAACTGTAAGATATGAAATAGCAAATTAAAAGGAAAAGAAAAAGATTTTGAACAAATCCAATTAGAGGTAAATAGTAAATGTTTGTTTAAACAATAATTAAACAATTAAACAAGTGATTGTTCAAGTGACACATTAGCCATAAACTAATATATATTATCTAGCTAACTTATGAATACATATTTATCCAAATATATTTTTGGAAGAGCATGTTTGAAGTTTGTTTAATAAATATATACAGTAAACTCCTAGTTATTTGAACAAGCACTTGTTTGAACTTCCTGCATATTCGAACCATTTTTCATTAACCGTGGATATAGACCTCTTTAAAGCAGATTTTCAGTTATTTGTACTACCAGATTTTCAAACTATTCTTTTTATCTCCATTGGAGGTTTAAAGAACCAGGAGTTTACTGTAACGGTTTTTTTGGATTTTCACAAACAAAATTTCATACCGGTTGATTTGCAATGACAGGCTGAACATGAAGATAATAGTGAAGCATTGTACGAGCGCTATCAATATCAGAGAATTCAAGGAACGCTTGGCCTTTTGATTTCATGTGGATCATATTAGTGACTGAGCCAAAAGGAATGCCAAGAGATTTAATTTCTTGCTCGGTTGTTCCTAATACAAGCTGGCGAATGTGTATGACTTTAGAAGGAGTTGCTTCATTACCCTTGGGCTAAAAAGATAAGAAAGCAGGTTTCATAGAATTTATAATGGGCTTAGGATTTCAATGTCTTCAAAGTTATTGTGATAGACCTGCGTATGCAGCAAAATGATTATATTGCTCAAACAATTAGAGAGATATTTCAGTCTTACCTTTTTGTTTTCAATAGTGCTCATGTTGTCGGAGTGTATACGCTAAAAGAAAAAGAAAAATATTAAAAAGGCATCCAAAATACATAATAGAAAAATGATATAAGTTTCATACAAGTCACATATAAGTTTCATACATAGTAAACATGAAGATAAATAGTACAAAAACATGTGGAGGTTAACACTACAAATAGCAATTAAAAGTTGAATTAACACCTGAACTAAAGATAGTAGTACATAGTTTTATAGGTAGTTTATTTTTTTTATAGAATACTAAAAAAATAATGGTAGTATAAAACAATAGAAAAGACAGTCATTATAGTTTAAAACTCAACCCGAGTTAATGACCTGTTGCCTGTGAAACATTTTGTCTTTTTTTATGTGAAGAAAGTTAAGTTGTGATATGCAAAAGCTGAAAATTAAAGATTTGTATTTGTAAAGAAAGCTTGCTACACCAAAAATATTCATGTACGTAATCTAATTCTCATTCTGCTAAAATTTATTACATTGGCTACATTAAAACTACAGATGTTTATCAGAGATTTTAGAACTGATAAATTTAATCCTAGGGTTTGGTTTACACAATAAGAAATACAAAAATTACAGAGCTGTATGAAAAATGTGAAATATGTTTATAAACCACAAGATATAAAAATGCTTTTAAAGAGCTCCATCCATCAAATATCATAATGACCTTATTAACTGATAGAACATACACCCCTTTATAAAAGAGTAAACACAAAATTTTCTTTCATTTATATATATAAAAAAAAGTTTAGAACTTCACAAGAAACAAGAGTGCTTTAAATTAAGAAAGCAAAATCATATTGCTTTTTTAAGTTAATCTCTTTAAAGGCTTAGAAAAAAAAAAATTTTAAAAAAAATAATAAATTTGACAAAATGGTGAACATAACAACATACACTTAGGGAAATCTGCATTTTGTTATTTTATATCAAAATCTTCATTTTTAGTATTTTTCTTCTGAAACTACATCTTTCAAAATTTATTTCCTAGCTTGAGCTCATTCAGCTCAGCTCAGACAAGATTTGTTTATAATTAACAAGAGACATATTTGAGTATGCTTGGCATATAAATTCAGACAGTGTGTTTAATTGTTTCACACTGAAGAATCATGTTCAATTCTAAAACAATATTCCTGTTTAAAATGTTTTCATATGCTTTGTTTGTTTATAAAAGTAAATAAGCAATTGTCAGGTCCTGTCTTGTAAAAGTGCAGATAACAAGTTTACTTTAATTAAGAGCACAAAGTATTCCAGCGTTCACTTATATATATTTTTTAAAACTTTTTGATGTTTGATCTATAACATAAAAATTATAAAAAGAACTCTTGCTTGATAGCTCACTCACAAATCCTGGGAATGGTAAACAAAACATTTCATAATGGTGAAAAGTGGGATGGGCTGTGAAGAGTTTGCAAGAATTGTTTGAGAAAGCAGCTGTAGTTTTCAGTTACATATTATATTTTGGCATGAAAATGATAAAATTATATCGTGAAACACTTAACATGCTCCATGACAGACAAAACAATAAAATTGTGCATATAGTTTTGAAAGTGTGTGTGTGCAACTCTCCAGATCCAAATAATTATTTTTAAAGAAGAGGTCATGCCACCACCTTGTCAATTCATTAAATAAATAGAATCCAATGCAAATTCACACATGTTTTCGTATATAATGTAATTGTTAAAATCCAACTGTTTTGGTACAACAACAACAGAAAATACAAAAAAAGAAAAAAGAAAAAGGCAAAACAAAAAAAACAACAAAACACTAACCTTTTTTCCAATAGAATGTTGACGTCCCAAAGAGAAATTGCTCATAATAAACACAGCCCTAAAGAAAGAGGAGCCATGTTTGTGTGTGAGAAGCAGAAAACCCAACCAGATAGACAGAAAAGCAATAAGAAAATAACGCAAAGCAGTAGCTTTCAACTGCTTTTAGGATAAAAACCAGGGAGCGTAAAGTGGACAGCGCCCCGTAGAACAGAAAGATAAGACTGAACACGGTTGCCTATCACACTTAGTAAACAAACCCCGCAGTTGTCTGTTATCACGCAATAATTTGAGAGTCTTAGAAAAGAAAACATAATAGCCTTTTGTAATCAATTTGTTCACCAGACTCAAATATCAATGGGATTAGGGAATTCAATAGATTCTTTATTATCGGTGTTTAATTACAAAAATGAGATAATTGACGGAATGAAAAACGTTTTGATGTTATTGCCAACCCAGCCCATACTTTTATGAACATGTGGCGCCGATTATTACAAATTTAATTTTTCTATACGAAAAATAAGAAGCAAATGGAAGTCAACGCAACAAATTAACTCCCATAGCAATCAGCAACTTTTGCAGCAGTGAATTTCCAATTCTTTTAACAAACATTATTTTTAGATTGCCCAACTCACACTCACTTCCTATGGAAACAGGAACGAAAAGCGAGCTTGTCGAAAACTCAGTGCATGTGTGAGAGCGTGTGCGGAATTTTCCGCAATTTTTAATAAGAAAACCAGTTCTTAACCTCATAAATTATACTGGAAAATATTTCCTTAAATAGCAGAATCTGGTTTCAAACAAATAAAATCAAGTTTCAACTCTCAATTTTGACCCTAAAAGTCGTTCGTTCGAGGGATAAAAAAACTAAAACCAACATTTTGTTTTGTAAACAATTTTTTTCTACTGAATAACACGCTTTTTTATGATAATATACTTCATAAGAACAGCAGGGTAAGAATGGACCAATTTGGAAGAATATTCTAAGGAGGGAATTGTAATCTGTAATTGGGACTTTTTTGAAATTTTGCTGAATTTGCAAAAGTTTTATCATGTAACTCTTAATTACTAATGGGACAGAAATAAAAATACAATTTAATTCAAGTGGAATATTAACAATGTGCTCTAAGAATAGATCACTCCGAGTTTTACCAAAATCTTAAGAATGCTCGACTGCTTGCTTTAAGCTAATACTTATAAAAAATGGGTGTAGGCTAACCGATTTTTCGCTTTTGGATTTATTTTGCGATACTGAACTGGAAAGGTTCACTTTGAAAAAAAAAAATTGATAAAAATACGGGTGGTAAAACGTTTTGGCAAAATGATGTTTTTAAAGATTGAATTTTCGGTAGTACTGTAAGTCCAATTTATAATGGCTCTAAACTAATTTATCTATAAAAATTTAATTCTCTTTTATATGGTTCACAATCATCGACTTTCATTTTTGAAGTGGTCAACAAAAGTTAAGGCTTTTAGAGGTTTGGACTCCACTTAGACCATTGGCACACGTTACAACATTATTTGTACGTTTGCACATCGAACGTCCAAATAATGTCATTCTGATGTCGTGTCGGCTGAGATAGGGTTAAATTGCTGGTTCAAAGTGCTCCTCCGCAATTTTTTTTGACATAAAACGTCGCGGTTTAATTTTAAAAAGATACTTTAAGGGCCAAAATTTTCGCGGAATTAAATTTTGCAATTGAGGGGTCCAAAAACAGCTAAATTTGCGGGAAAGATTTTTAGCGTTTTGAAAAACTATGGCCGATTTCGTGCAACTAAACTTCGTGTTTAAAATCGTCCAGTGGTCAATTATCTTCAAAAGAAACTTACGATAACTTTTTCCTAAATTTCGCGGAATTTAGCCTCAAATCGCAAAAAAAAAAAAAAAATCAAAATTTGTGCCCTTAAGGTATGGTTCCGATTCTTGAGCAATTAAAGCAAATCGTACAGAAAATATTTTATTTCTACTAATGGCAACTTTCTAATTTCAAGTCTTCTGGCAGAATTTTCATGGGTTCTGCAAGAAGCATTATCGCAAAGCCAAGGAACTAACGGCCATTAAGATTCGTGTCTAATTTAATCTTCATGGCAGCTGCAGAACAATTAATTTGCATACGCTTATTTTTGAACAAAATACAAGTCTAGATTTCTCATAAACATCACATTTGTTTTTCAAATTGCCTTTCATGAAATGTCCTTTATTTTTTTCAGAAACATTTACTTCAACATTTAAAAGACTTTCTTCACGTTTTTCATTTTTTAAGACAGAACCCGACAGGCTCGGTCGCTTAGCAAAAATCTTGTGTTAAAAATTACATACTAAACTCTTGTCTGAGGTGTAGTTTTGTGTGTAAAACATCGATATTATACATTCAATATTCAGCTCATTTACAGGATAACTTAATAGGTACTAAGGCTAGGCAAAAAACGGTATCTGTTTATTTAAAAAAGATTATTTCTTCAAGTTTTGCAAACAGTATATAATGTTAAAAGGCCAAAATTAAAAAAGAAATGTAAAAATTAAATGAAAATGAGAAACATCAGGGTTCACAGTCCAATGCCTAGGCTTCTAATAATAAAAAATTTGTTTACTTGTTCAAAAATTACCAAATTACTAACAAATATAAACTTTAGATATTTTGGAAAAATTCTACATGCTTAATCCCGAAAACGAGGCTAAGATTTTCTTAATATTCTAAAATTTACGAGAGAAAACTGAATAAAACTTTTAAAATATTTGATAACATTTAACTTTAATACAAAAATGAGGTAATATCGATCTTCAGCACATAAACTTTGGAATATACGAGCCCTTTCTTATAAACATATTTTCCTCATAAAAACATAATGTAATCCACTATGTTCATTTTTATTGAAATTGGAGAACATTTAGTTGACAATATCAACTGAAATGGAATGTTGTTTTTAAGGAAACCATTATTTTTACTATACTTTTATTCCCTTAATATGTAATTATCTAAAATATTTTAAATTATTTTTTAGTTTGGGTATGCTTTTGTAAATGTTAGAGTTCTTTTTATAGCAAAGACGAAATTTTCAGAAAAGGTTTCTGCTAGGTTGCTGTTGGTGGGAACAAGTCAAAGCATTATGCGCCTTGCCTTATGAATGATATCAATAGTATCCATACTCTTGAAATGACATATAAAATTATTTTTGCCATGGGAATCCCTTTTAGCATATCTTTTAGTTGAATTAACTCATACTTTAAGGAAATAAACTACTGTGAATGCCTTTTCAATCATGGTCTTCACAGTTCACTTCAATTTCAACAAAGTAGAGCAGCAGATATCATGCACACAAAAATAAAACTAGTAAAGAAATGGTAAAAATGTGAATTAAATTCCATTTTTCTTTTTGTGAAAAAACTTATTAAGATATATATTGACTGAAATTGACTTTGAATTCATATTAAAAACCTATTAATGAACCTGCAAAAGAATTATGAGAGTTTTTATTACAATAGAATATTTTTTTAAAATATTTGCATGCAGGATTGAACACTAGAGAAAGTTTCTTCCATGAATAAAAAAGAAATGAACGCAAAGTTTTGTTCCAGCATTATATGCAAGGTAAAGAGGAATAAAAGATAAGAAAACTTTTGACGTTATTTTTGGTCAAATGTTAAAAATATGTAATTTATGTAATTTAAGTAAGCTTGAAGTTAATGTAAGTTACGTGAAATTTTGTCTTTTATTATTAAAGAGCGTATTTTGTAATGAAAGAAATGATTGAAATGTTGACAAGGAAAGACAATTTGAAGAACGAGATCAAAAATATTAAACAAAATGCAATCTTAACTGGGAAAATCTGAAAGAGAACAAGATAATGCAGTAATATAACAAAGGTTACAGCTATTCTGTTTTCCGAGCAGCAATACAGAATAAAATCACCAGAATAAAAACATGGCAAATCACACTACCGGAAAACAGAAACTGCTAGCTAGCAATGTAGAATAACATAAGGGAAAATAGAAAAATACAAGTTCAAGCATATTTTTGTAAAGAAGGATTCTGTAAAAATATAACTAACAAATTCTATCATTTGCTAATTACATTTTTGCAAATTAAAAGTAAAACAAAGTATGCAACTATAAACACGAGCAGAAAAATGGCTAGATGTAATTTGAAAAAGAGTGATTTTGAAGGGGTTAGTCAAACGGAGAAATTAGAGAGAGAAATACATTACCTTTAGCAGGGAAAACTACGAGAGATTAGATTGAAAAGAGAAGATCTTCGAAGAAAGATTGAGAGAATTCGCATGAAGTGTGACTTCCTTTGAATGAACGAACGTGGTCCGCGGGAATCTGATCTATCGAAATGAAGTTTTAAAACGTAAGTAACGCTTTGCGGAGATAAATGAATCCATCCGTAAAGATCGTGGATAAAACCAACATTACCTCCCGAATAGCTTGAATAAAAGAATTTTTTATTAGTCAAACTAGATATTATAGGTATGTAAGTTCTTTTTTATTTTCAAATTGAATATTTTAAACTTATTTTAAATTCAAAATAATTCAAATAGTGATTTTTGGATCATTTGTAAACTAATCAAATTTGCGAAAATATTAGTTAAAGTTTAATCTGTGATCAAATATTTTCTTTGAACTCATTGCGTCACCCATGTGTCCAAAAGGATAGCCAAGCTATGAAGCAAATGTTTGCCGGCTTCCGTATTTGTATATAATAGCCACATTGCAGAATAAGAATTTTGTTATTGGTGTAAGGTTGGCTAGCTTTTAAACCATATTAAAGTTTTGCAGGTGCAATTCAATATAATCGCACAATACTTATAATGATGTAATGTTCATCATTTTCTTTGCAGTTATAAAACAATTACCAAAAAGTTGATCGTTGAGGGATTTTTTATTATAAATAATTTTAATTTAACTGTGATGTTTAACAGGGGTGGGTAGGTGTGTCAACATCTTAGTGTCGTTCACATGTTAATGGCTCTAAGTGGATAGATTACAATGATGTTAATAATTTGTCACTGAAACATTGGTTTTAAAGAAGTATGTAATGTGTATTTTATATATATATATTACATTCTTTTTTTCTGCTTCTTTTGTAGAATAATATAAGCTTATATAAAAAATTCAAAATTAAAATGCATACAAAAAATTGATACAAAATCTGAAACTGAAATTATATGTATATGTATATATATGTATCATATAGAAAGGTTTCATAAGCGGGAGTTTATTGATATCATTCAAAGCTCGTGATGATATTGCAATTTTTATTGTGTTATATATATATAAAATAACCGGAAAAAAAATTACTGACAACATTTTGTCAGTTGTCAACTCATTTAGCATTACTATTTGTGTTGCAATACAGGAGAAAGCTACAAATGAAGTAGAGTATACAACTAGGATTGTTA